>JAOWBW010001987.1:0-117500 GCA_026119855.1 Campanula takesimana
GTCTCTTCAGCGAAGTACTGTTTGTTACACCCTTTCGGACTGCGGACGCGCAGTTGGCTGAGATTATTTTGCAAGCTAAGGAGCAGCATTTAGTGTGATCCCTCTTATTGTTGGGGAGACGTTGCACGGCCTTGATGAGTTGCATAGGACGGGCAAGATGTGTCGGGGAAGCCCTTTGATCTTGACCATATGGCTCCGAGAACACTTCAGAATTTATTCTCCGGATGGTGATTTGTCTCCTTTTGCTGTTCATAAGAGGAAGTTGTTGATCCGGGATTTGTCTGAAGATGATTGGAAGAATTCTTTGCCTCTCGGGTGACCGCCGATATTGAGTGTGTGTCCTCCTTCTTGGGGTCTTCATCCTTTTGTGGAATGGACTCTTGGTTTTCAGCACGTGGTGTACCTGGTTTGAGAGATTCTTCATTTTGCCAGCCAGAGCGGGTTCTGCGGCAGTTCGGTCGCCAACAGACAATTCCTTTTCCGAGGATGGAACGCTTCGTCCAGTTTCTTACATGGGTCCTGACTTCTCGAGTGAGCTTCAGTCGGCTTGGGGAGATGACCGCAATCGTTGGGCTTTTGCTCCTCTGCATCGGGGGAGTGTCTTCCTTCCCGAGAGCTACTTGGACTATTTATTTGGCACCCTTACCGCGGCATCACTTGGGTTGATGTGCTTCGTACCGAGTTGTTGGGACAGGGTTTTGATCCTAGCAGCACTTTTAGATATAGAGAGCTGCTGCTGATTCGAATAACATTCTCGCTGACCCTTTCGTACTCCTTTGGATGACTTTTATTCTAGGAGACGTGTTTGCAGCACAGAAGGTTTCGGTGCGTATTAGTGCTCCTTTGTTGTTACCCAAGAAGAAAAGGATTGAGAGACGATCGGGTGGTCCTTCGAAAGCTAAGAGAAAATTGGATTTTTCTTAGTACCCTAGAGATTGCAATTAGACCACTTTGTTTTAGGATTTAATATTTGATGTCTTTTGTTGCTCAATAAATCCGTTGTAATGGTTTGAATAATTCATTGAATGAAGTAAAAAATTGCATTTTGTTATTTGAAGTGAATTGGGTATTTTTGATATGTTTTAGACCGCACCCGAAGGTTTGCCTACGTTCCTCCAGTTGGGAGGCTCAGGTCTTCGTAGTTCAAACAAACAAAGACCATTTTTTTTATTTTTTTTTTGTTGTGGCACACCTGTTTTTTGCCTAGACCCGCCCCTGCAGGTTTTCAATCTAGCTGGGCTTCTTTTTTGCACGTGCTCTAATTTTTGCCTAGGCCGCCCTTGCGGGTTTTCAACCTAGCGAGCGATTTTTTTTTTTTTTTTTTTTAATGGTCTTTGTTTATTATGCGTAGAACCTCTTGAGCTTGTCGAGGTTGACCTCCTTTGGCAGCTGGTCACCATCTAAATCCACGAGCTGGACTGCACCACCGCTTAGTATCTTTTTGACCACGTATGGACCGATCCATCGGGGTCCCATTTCCCCAGGGGATTCATGGCATTAGGAGGAATGTTGTCTTAAGACCAAATCTCCCACATTGATGTTTCGAGGCTTCACCTTTTTGTTGAAAGCTCTTGCCATCCTTTGCTGATACGCCCTTGTGCGTTCGAGTGCTCTTAACCTTTTCTCGTCGAGTAAGGCTAGCTGTTCGTATCGACCTTTGCATCCAGTTGACCTCGTTGACTTGATTCTCGAGGAGGACCCGTAGAGATGGGAACTTCAAGTTCGATAGGGAGTACGGCTTCAGAACCATAGACCAATGCATAAGGAGTTTCTCCTGTTGCGGATCGTATTGATGTGCGGTAGCCCACAATGCTAATGGTAGCTTCTCGGCCAATCCCTTCCTGTTGAGGCCATTTTCTTGACGATGGTCTCGATGGTCTTATTTGCTGCTTCGACTGCGCCATTTACTTGGGCCGGTAAGGAGATGACTTGTGCTTGGTGATCTTGTATTCTACCAAAAGTGCATCCATTTCCTTCTCAAAGTGAGAGCCGTTGTCGGAAATGATTTCATGAGGCACGCCGTATCGGCACATGATATTGATCTTTACAAATTCGGCCACTTTCTTGGCGTTGAGGGTTCGATAGGCTTGTGCTTCGACCCACTTTGTGAATTAGTCGACTGCCACTAGGACGATGACCGCCCATTGCTCCCGGCAGGATGGACTTTACCGATGATGTCTATCCCCCAACAAGAGAAAGGCCAAGGTGTGACCATGTTGTAAAGTTGTGAGGGTGGAGCATGTTACAGATTAGCGTGGAATTGGCACTTGGCACACCTTTGACTTTCTCGATACAGTCTCGTTCCATAGTGCTCCAATAGTAACCAATGCGAAGTATCTTCTTGACTAGCATAAACCCATTCATGTGGGGTCCACATTCTCCTTCGTGCACTTCACACATTATCTCTTGAGCTTCGGTCTCATTGGCGCATAGGAGATTGATCCCGTCGTGGTGCCTTTTATAGACTCGGTCCCCAATCAGTACGTACCGAGAGGCTAACCTTTGCAGAGCTGCTTGAGACTTCTTATTGATGTTCTCGGGATAAGTGTCGTCTTTGAGGAAGTTCATGATATCCGAATACCACGGAGAGTTTGTTTGAACTTCGTTGATCTCGATACTCATGCAATATGCCGGACTGTTCCTTCGAGCAATTTTGAAAGGCTTCACCATTTTCCCTTTGGGCATTTCAACTAATGAGCTATAGTGGCCAGTGCATCGGCGAAGCGATTCTTATCCCTTGGCAGGTAGTTGAAAGTGATCTCTTGGAATTGTTCAACCAGTTCTTCAAGGTGCTGACCATACTGTTGGAGAGTCGGGTCTTGGGTTCGCCATTTACCCGATTGCTGATTGATAAGGAGCAAAGAGTCGCCGAACACTTCTAGTTCCGTGACGTTTCTTTCGAGAGCTGCTTCGAGCCCTGCTATGCATGCTTCGTACTCGGCAATGTTGTTGGTAGCTTCGAATTCTAGGCGTATGGAAATGGGAGTGTAGATGTCTTTGGATCGACAAGCAATATCCCTATACCAAAACCGTGTTTATTGGCGCGCCATCGAAAAAAAGTTGCCACTTGTCTTCCTCGGTTGTGGTACAAATTAAATGCTCGTCGGGGAACTGTACATCTTCCCCCTTCACTTCGTCACACGGGAATTCGGCAAGCTGGTCACTGAACACTTTCCCCTGACGGATTTTTAGTGTGACGTAAGTGATATCATAGCCAGCGAGCATGAAGTACCATTTGGCTATTCTTGTTGACATGAAAGGCTTCTCGAAGATGTAGCGGAGCGGGTCCACCTTTGCTACTAGCTTGATCGGAAAAGCTTCCATATAGTGTTTGAGCTTTTGAGTGACCCAAACCAATGCTGCACATGACTTCTCTAAGACAGAGTAGTTCTTTTCGCCTCCTTGGAATCGGCGACTGACAAAGTAAGTGGCGTTCTCCTTTGTGGACTCTCGTTGCTCTTGTGCTAACATAGCCCCTAGGGCTTCATCATTGACAGTGAGATAAAGTAACAGAGGTTTCTCTTTGTGCGGCGGAACTAGAACAGGAGGGCACGTTAAGTAATGCTTCACTTGATCGAAGGCTTCTTGGCACGCGTCGGTCCATTCTAGAGCTACATTCTTCTTGAGTAACTTGAAGATTGGCTCGCACATGGAAGTGAGTTGGTGCACAAACCGACTGATATATTGTAGTCTTCCCATGAAACCTTTAATCTCTTTCTGCGTCTTGGAGGAGGCATGTCAATGATTGCCTTGATTTTGGAGGGGTCTACTTCGATTCCCCGTTCAGTGACCATATAACCAAGAACTTTGCCTCGGATAACCCGAATGTGCACTTTGCAGGGTTGAGCCTCATCTTGTGTTGACGAAGCCTTTCAAAGAACTTGCGGAGATCGATTAGGTGTTGACCATCGGTTCCTTTGGAGTGAATGATCATGTCGTCCACATAGACTTCGAATTCTTTGTGAATCATATCGTGGAAACAAGTCTGTTACGGCTCTTTGGTAGGAAGCCCCAGCATTTCTTAACCCAAATGGCATGACTGTGTAGCAAAAGGTACCCCACGGTGTTGTGAAGGCTGTCTTATGTTGATCTTCCTCGGCCATAAGAATCTGATTGTACCCAGCGAACCCATCCACGAATGACCGGACCTCGTAGGCAGCAGTGGAGTCGACTAGCATGTCGATATTAGGGAGTGGAAAATCATCCTTTGGGGAAGCTTTGTTTAAATCCCGGAAGTCTACACAAACTCGAACCTTGCCGTTCGCCTTCCTGACTGTCACAATGTTGGCTAACCATGTCGGATACTCGATAACCTTGATGAAACCCACACTGAGGAGCTTCTCAATCTCTTCTTTGACCTGCAGAGACATTCTGGCTTGATCTTTCTGAGCTTCTGCTTTACTGTCCTGGCATCTTCTCCGATCGGAATCCTGTGCTCCGCTACCTTTCTGTCTAAACCCGCATGTCTTTGTATGATCATGCGAACACATCCACGAACTCCGTAGTAATGCAGTCAATCTGTCTCTGTCGTCTCCCTTGAAGAAGCTTCCAATCTTGGTTTCTTTTGGCTCTTCTTCGGTACCCAGATTAACAACATGCAATTCTTCGTCAGCCTTTGGACCATTCTCGCCACGATTACGGACTTGTTGAGCAAGTTCATTTAAGTATGTTATGTTTTCGTGGTCTATTTCATCATAATTTGAATAGTTATTAACTTGTTCGTTAAGTTCATTATAGTTAATTCATCATTTATGATGTTTGCAATCTCAGGGTACTCAGAAATATCAAATTTTTCATTAGCAAAGAAAGGAAACACACGCTCGGCTATGGCCTCCAAATCCTCTTGGGTGACGGTATTAGAGACACTCTCGGACTCGAAAGTAAGTGTGAGCTGCTCTTCCTTTGTTGCTGTGCGGGGTATGCAACCCATTTCTTGGACTAAGAATTCCTCGGATACCACGGGTCCTTTTATTGAATACCAATTTTTGATCGGCTCGGAGCTTGGCGGGATCTCACTGATAGTCTCGTTCATGATGACGGTGTCATGGATGGCGTTAACTTGGCATTCATTCATCATGGCAAGCTCTTCAAACATGGAGGCTAAATCTGTCAGTTCTTCCCCCACGGTGATTTCTGTCTCGGACTCTATAGTCATCTTCCTCCCCCACCATTCACGGGGCGACATGGGAGTTGGTTCCCTTTCGGATTTCTAGATCTCACAATCGGAGAAGATTTCGAGGCCGGGCTTTTTGACACCTTTATTGTTAACCCACGGCTCGGGAAAGATCATGTATGGAACGTCTTCCCCTTGGCGGACAAAATAACCATTCAACGTCTTGCGGTAAGGCCTTAGATTAGGGACTTCATAACGACGGCCTTCTCTACGAGCTCGGGCCTTTTCGTTCTTGATTGCTTGCTCTTGTTTCAAGTCTTCTTTGGAAGGCTCATACCCCAAACCGAAGGTGTTCTTGACAATAGGACTTGGACGGGATGTAGGATTCCTTGTTGATATTTCCCTAAGCCTAAACCAGGGAAGTAGTCCATATTCCTCATCATACGGAGGACTTTGTGATTGCTGGGGGTCCATGATACGTTTCCCCCTTCTTTGTCAACGGCGTTGATTGAGACGCCAGAGAGAGTGGAGTCTGGTAGACCATGCTGGACTTGGTGGACGGGCTCACCTTTTCTGTGGATAGTGATGTTTTCAGCCATTACGGTCACTATTTCATCACCATTTCGGATCTTGACACATTGGCGGAGAGTTGACGGTACGGCATTAGCACTATGAATCCATGGTCGGCCCAACAGTAAGTTGAACGAGGCCGGGATATCAAGCACTTGGAATGGAACGGACATGACCATGCTCCCAAACTCAATGTCAATTTCGATCATACCCATGACTGTACGGGCGGTGCTGTCATAACCTCGGATTACTTGAGTAGAAGGCTTCAAATCAGAATCCTTAAGCCCCAGTATGCCCATGATCCTACCAGGCATGAGATTGAGTGCGGAACCACCGTCCACTAAGACTCTTGAGACGGGCCTCCCCCTTGCTCGTACTTTGAGGTAAATAGCTTCGTTGTGGTCGGAACCAAACGGTGGAAGGTCCATATCGGCGAAGGTGATGACGTTGCTAAAATGAATGTGACCAATCATTGCCGTGAGGTCCTCGGGAGTAGTATCGGGGAAACTGATGTATCATCGAGATTGCGTATGACAAGATCTCGGTGTTTCTTCGAGGATGCAATTGTTGGGTTTCGATCTAACATGCGCAGCGGAAATTAGCAATTAAAATTTTAATGAAACCCAAAGCCATGGATCCGTTCATATGATTAAATCAAATACAACAAGATGAATAGAGGAATAACTAACCCTTGATGGCTATGAATTTCTAGCTTTTGAACTTGGTGGAGATTTTGAAACTTGATCAGAACGCGAACCTTGAAGATGATGAGCTTCACCCTCTAGCGGTATCCACACCACGAACGAATATCAAGCAACTTCTTGATCTTGGTTGCTAGACCAAATTGTGAAACACACTTTCACAATTGCAAGAACTATATGGAATTATGAATATTCTTGTTCTTCACCTTTTGGATCTTAGAACAAGAAAAATAACCTCTCAAAACCTTATGGAGGCACTCACAATATATATTATGTCTAATGGCTGGTGAAAAGATGCTTTATAGGACCTAGTCATTAACTCTTAATGACCTAGGATTCCTAAATCCCGTCACCTTAATTAAGGCAAGTCCTTATTCTGCCAGGAATTCTGGCACGGTCGTGCCCCTTTATTTGGCACGGTCGTGCCAAATGGGTCGAACCTGCCAGAACTTCCCCGAATATTGGCACGGTCGTGCCCCTATTTTTGGCACGGTCGTGCCAAACGGACCGAGCCTTTGCCTTGGTTTGGATTTATGGCACGGCCGTGCCATTTTAAGGCGCACGACCGTGCCAGAGCAAAAACCTGACATTTTTCCATAATTCCAATTCAGTCCTTTATGATTCGTTCTATTTGTGTGTGACCCTCTAGGATTACACTAAGTTGGCAATGGGCTCAAACATGAACTCATAAGATATGATTAGGTTCTAGCAAACCGTCATACCTACCCAAATAGTGTAACTAGATACAAGTTCGCATTCCTTTAGAATATGTCACAATCCCTTTGTCCACGATGTCATTGAACACAAGTCATGGTCAAACAATCAACTTGTTTTGTTCAATACTTTCTCGATTCCGAATATGTTGATAATTCAAATGCTATTGATCCAATCAATCCATTTGAGTCCGGCCGAACATTTCATCAACATCATTCCTTCGAGGGGCCCAAGCTTGACATCTCTCCGTGGAGGGACAAATCCATTTATCTTATTATTCTTCCCAACGGGAATCCGATTGTGCCAATCATACCCTTTATAACTACCGTGTTAAGGTAGCGTTTGAATATGTCAAACACAATGTTCATCAAGTGGAAAACTATAATAACTTCATGTCTAAGGATTCAAATGACATAACTAATATGAGATATATGTATGACATAGACCATGACATAAAACTCATGCAGCGGGTCAAGTCCAGTACCTTGTTCCAAACAAGTACCCATAAATCTAACATGATCATCCCATGATCATTTAGCCTTTATACTAGTGATTAACAAGCACTAGGGACGGGGATTATTATAAGTAAACATGAACAACAATAATAATCAAAGCATCTCTTTATTGATATGAAATAAATGATAACAATTACAACGTTTATTAAATGTGCCTAGGGCACCACTACCAACAATCTCCCACTTGCCCTAGGCCCAATCTCCCATGTATCTAATACCCATGGACCTAACATGACCATCATGTTTAGCTTGTGGAAGTCCCTTTGTTAGCGGGTCCGCAACATTGTCATCAGTAGGTACTCTGCATATATTTACGTCTCCCCTATCAACGATCTCTCGAATGATATGAAAACGCCTAAGTATGTGTTTGGATTTCTGATGTGCTCTTGGTTCCTTTGCTTGAGCAATAGCACCATTATTGTCGCAATAAAGGTCTATTGGACTAGCAATACTAGGAAACACTTCAAGTTCAGTTATGAACTTCTTAATCCAAACAGCTTCCTTTGCAGCATCCGATGCAGCAATATACTCAGCTTCTGTTGTAGAATCAGCGGTTGTACTTTGCTTGGAACTCTTCCAGCTTACAGCTCCACCATTTAACATAAACACAAAACCCGATTGCGATCGGCTATCATCTTTGTCGGTTTGGAAGCTTGCATCCGTGTAAGCATTTACAACGAGATCATCTTCCATTCCTCCATAGACCAAAAACGAGTCTTTAGTCCTTCTCAAGTACTTAAGAATCGCTTTTACGGCTATCCAGTGGTTTTCGCCAGGGTCGGATTGGTATCTACTTGTCATGCTCAAAGCATAAGATACATCCGGCCTAGTACAAATCATGGCATACATGATGGACCCAATTGCCGAAGCATATGGAACATCATTCATTTTCTCACGCTCATCTTTTGTCTTAGGACATTGAGTCTTGCTTAGAGAAACTCCATGTAACACGGGCAAGGTTCCTCTCTTAGAATTTTCCATACGGAATCTTCTAATGACCTTGTCAATGTATGTACTTTGGCTTAAACCAAGTAGCCTCCTTGATCTATCTCTATAGATCTTAATGCCAAGAATATATGCGGCTTCACCCATATCTTTCATTGCGAAGCACTTTCCTAACCAAGTCTTCACAGACTGAAGTGTAGGAATGTCGTTTCCAATGAGTAATATGTCATCCACATATAAAATAAGGAATAGCACTATGCTCCCACTAATCTTCTTGTATACACAAGGCTCATCTTCGTTCTTGATGAAGCCAAACTCTTTGACCGATTCATCAAAACGGAGATTCCAACTCCTTGAAGCTTGCTTCAATCCATAGATGGATCTTTGCAATTTGCATACCTTAGAATCTTGTTCAAAACCTTCTGGTTGTGTCATATACACATCCTCTTGAAGTTTTCCATTCAGGAAAGCGGTTTTGACGTCCATCTGTCATATTTCATAGTCATGATATGCGGCAATGGCAAGCAAAATTCTTATAGACTTGATCAGTGCTACGGGTGAAAAGGTCTCATCATAGTCAATACCATGAACTTGCCTATAACCTTTCGCTACAAGCCTAGCTTTGTAAGTATGCACCTTCCCATCCATGTCAGTCTTCTTCTTGAAGACCCATTTGCATCCTATGGTTTTTACACCTTCGGGCGCATCAATCAAATTCCAAACTTGATTGTCTTGCATGGATTGCAATTCGGATTCCATGGCTCCAAGCCACTTGTCCGAATCAGGAGAAGACATCGCCTCTTGGTAGGTTGACGGTTCATCATTCTCAATGATTTCTACCTCATTACTATCCGTTACGAGAAATCCATATCTCTCGGGCTCGGATCGTAACCTACTAGATCTGCGAGTTACTTGTGTATTTTGAACAGGTTCCACAACTCCTTGTGGTTCTTGTTCTTGTTCCACTATTGGTTCAATATTATTTTCTGGGTCTCGAATTTCTTCAAGATTTATTTTACTCCCACTGATTTCTTTGGAGAGAAACTCTTTCTCTAGAAAGACACCAGTTCGGGCAACAAACACTTTGTTGTCCTCACGGTTGTAAAAGTAATATCCTTTAGTTTCCTTAGGATATCCCACGAAAATACATTTATCGGATTTCTGTGCTAGTTTGTCAGAGATAAGTCTCTTGACATAAACTTCGCAACCCCAAATCCTCATGAAAGATAAACTAGGTTTCTTTCCACTCCACATCTCATATGGAGTCTTTGGAACCGATTTAGTTGGAACTTGATTTAGTGTGAAAGCAGCGGTTTCTAGGGCGTAACCCCAAAAGGATATTGGAAGATCAACTTGACTCATCATTGATCGAACCATGTCTAACAAAGTCCGATTCCTCCTCTCGGACACACCATTCCATTGTGGTGTTCCCGGTGGAGTCAATTGTGAAACTATTCCACAATTCTTTAGATGATCATCAAATTCTTGACTTAAGTATTCTCCACCTCGATCTGATCGAAGTGCTTTTATACTTTTGCCAAGTTTTTTTTCTACTTCATTTTGAAATATTCTAAATATCTCAAATGCTTCACTTTTATGTTTCATTAGGTAAACATACCCAAATCTACTATAATCATCAGTGAAGGTTATGAAGTATTGAAATCCTCCCCTAGCATTGCTACTTAATGGTCCGCATACATCGGAATGTATCAACCCCAATAAGTCGCTTGCCCTTTCACCCAACTTGATAAAAGGTGTCTTAGTAATTTTTCCAAGAAGACACGACTCACAAGTATCATATGACTCTAAGTCACATGAACCCAAAAGTCCGTCCCCATGGAGTTTTGAGATACGCTTCTCATTAATATGACCAAGACGGCAATGCCACAAATAAGTATGATTTACATCATTAGGTTTAGATTTCTTATTTACATGATAGACATTATTTTCATTCTTGACATCCAAGATATAAAGGCCATTAAATGAATTAGCAATACCATAAAGCACATCATTTAAATAAATAGAAAATTTCTTATTCTCAATAAGAAACTTAAAACCTTCATTATCCAAACAAGAAATTGAAATAATATTTCTGCTTATATCCGGAACATAATAACAATTGTTCAAAACAAGAATTAATCCGGAAGGTAAAGTGACTTCATAAGTCCCTACGGCTAATGCAGCAACTCTTGCTCCATTCCCCACGCGTAGATCTACTTCACCTTCTTTAAGCAATCTCCTATTCTTTAGTCCCTGCACATTTAGACAAATGTGAGAACCACATCCGGTATCCAATACCCAAGAATCAGTGGTAGAAAGGAGAATATCTATCATATAGATACCTGAAGTCGACGCAGCCTTGCTGCTCTTCTTCTTCTTTTGCTCTTCCAAGAAAGCCTTGCAATTACGTTTCCAATGACCAATTTCTTGACAATGGAAACAAATTGCATCCTTTTGTGTATCGGGTTTTGCCTCAGAAGCCTTGGCAACCTTTGCCTTGCTTATCTTGGGTTTGACAACTTTTGCCTTACCCTTGCCTTTGGCACCAGGCTTCTTCCCATCGTGAACCAAGAGCACGGGAGAACCTTTCTCCACAATTTTCATCTCTGCAGTTTTGAGCATCCCATGCAACTCAGAGAGATTCTTATCCATTCCATGCATGTTATAATTCATCACAAACTGATTATAACTTTTAGGCAATGAATTAAGAATGAGATCCGTGGCTAGCTCCAATGGGATTGGATAGCCAAGTTTCTCAAGGTTCTCTACATAACCTTTCATTTTAAGAAAGTGAGGACTCACTTGTTGCCCTTCATTCATTTTACAAGTAGTGAATGCAACAATGGTCTTGTACCTCTCTTGCCTAGCTTGCTCTTGAAACATGGTTCTCAACTCCACGCCTATCTCATAGGCTTCCAAATGTTCCAAACTTTGTTGGAGTTTTGAACACATAGCAGCAAGCATGAGACAACTTACATCTCTAGAATCATTACGATGTTTCTTGTAATTGTCCCTTTCTACCCTAGGGGCAGTAGGCGGTGGTTCAGCAGGGAGAGGCCCATCGAGAATGTACAACTTGTCTTCTTGCCTAAGAACAATTCTTATGCTATGGATCCAATTCATAAAGTTGGTACCATTCTCTTCGAGCTTATCCTTCTCAAGGATCGATCGCAACGACATTGATTGAGTGTTATTAGTCATTATCTACAAATATGCAAAAATTTCCAAAATTTAATAAGTACCGATTTTCATTAAAGAGATAAATAGTGTATTTTAAACAAAATACTCCCACTAAATTATATAACCTTCATATACATCCAATGTATAATATAATTTAAATGGGTTAAGATCCAACTTTAATTTAATTTCAAGTCCGCTAAGGCGGATTACACAAAATCAAATTAATTAGGTAGACAACTCTTGTCAATCATATCTCATATGACTCTTAGTTCCTTTTATGAGATTCTTTAAGAAATCCAATTTCAAAAAACATGTTAAACCTCATCTTTGCCTAGGCCCAAAACTGTTTTGACGCCCAATTAAGTCTAACCATTTTAAACGCATAGTTAATGTGTCCCGCTAGGGCGTGCCCACATTATCTATCTTGCTCATACATAAATAAATTTAATGCACCTCGCTAGGGCGAATCTACATTAAAATCACTCATGTACTAACAAGTGTTTTAATCATGGCATGGCAATAAAAGACTTAAAACTTTCTTTGAAGGTTCATCACATATAGCATATAACACATTTATGAGCACATAATATAAACATGTTACACATCAAGTTTAGCCACTAAATTAATCTCCATTAATTTAAGCATAATATTTATGTGTCATTAGTTTCTCTATTATTATGAGGATGAGACTATTTGAACTTTGGTTATCATCTCCAAATCAAGACAACAAGAAGTACGACCGAAACTAAGCCATATGGCATCCACAATTCCGCACTAATTCAAGAAACCAAGAAAGTAGTCCATGTGGCCGAAACTAAGCAATAGATGGTCTCAATGAACGTAGGCCAATTGCATTCACAATTCCACATGGATCTCCAATCTTTGAATCAAGAACTTTGTTTCTTAATTTTAGCAATTATGAACTCTTCATAATTCTAACTTCGTTTTATCTTTGAAACTTCGATTGCGATCAAGTTTGGGAAACACAATCTCGATGAACGTAGATTAGCCATCCAAACCTTGAACCAATCTTAGACTCACAAGACTAAAACAAATAGGAAATTTAAACCCAAGATCCACACCCAAGACCCAAGCCCTACCCCGCGCCAAACCCTAGGTCCGGCCGGGTCAAGGTATGGGTCCGGTCGGACCCTTCTGAAAATCAAAATTTTAAAGTTCCAAAATTTGTCTCAAAATTGTTTTTCCCGATTCAATAAGGATTTGGTGTTCTTGGTGATCCAATCACCATGATCAACAAAACCTTGAATAAACAATTTATTCTTGAATCCCTAGAATATCAAAACTTTGATCCAATCAAAAATTGATAATCCAAACAATTTTAAATCCACCATAATTTTTATTGCGATTGAATAGTGCGATTAAAGTTTCTAAAACAATAAACCACATAAAATCACAAAACACATAAACATCATATAATCCAATATTCATATCATGCTTGGCACATAAACAATTTATATACACACAACATGATCCAAGTATTGAATTAATCAACATGAACGTGGCTCTGATACCACTGTTGGGTTTCGATCTAACATGCGCAGCGGAAATTAGCAATTAAAATTTTAATGAAACCCAAAGCCATGGATCCGTTCATATGATTAAATCAAATACAACAAGATGAATAGAGGAATAACTAACCCTTGATGGCTATGAATTTCTAGCTTTTGAACTTGGTGGAGATTTTGAAACTTGATCAAGAACGCGAACCTTGAAGATGATGAGCTTCACCCTCTAGCGGTATCCACACCACGAACGAATATCAAGCAACTTCTTGATCTTGGTTGCTAGACCAAATTGTGAAACACACTTTCACAATTGCAAGAACTATATGGAATTATGAATATTCTTGTTCTTCACCTTTTGGATCTTAGAACAAGAAAAATAACCTCTCAAAACCTTATGGAGGCACTCACAATATATATTATGTCTAATGGCTGGTGAAAAGATGCTTTTATAGGACCTAGTCATTAACTCTTAATGACCTAGGATTCCTAAATCCCGTCACCTTAATTAAGGCAAGTCCTTATTCTGCCAGGAATTTTGGCACGGTCGTGCCCCTTTATTTGGCACGGTCGTGCCAAATGGGTCGAACCTGCCAGACCTTCCCCGAATATTGGCACGGTCGTGCCCCTATTTTTGGCACGGTCGTGCCAAACGGACCGAGCCTTTGCCTTGGTTTGGATTTATGGCACGGCCGTGCCATTTTAAGGCGCACGACCGTGCCAGAGCAAAAACCTGACATTTTTCCATAATTCCAATTCAGTCCTTTATGATTCGTTCTATTTGTGTGTGACCCTCTAGGATTACACTAAGTTGGCAATGGGCTCAAACATGAACTCATAAGATATGATTAGGTTCTAGCAAACCGTCATACCTACCCAAATAGTGTAACTAGATACAAGTTCGCATTCCTTTAGAATATGTCACAATCCCTTTGTCCACGATGTCATTGAACACAAGTCATGGTCAAACAGTCAACTTGTTTTGTTCAATACTTTCTCGATTCCGAATATGTTGATAATTCAAATGCTATTGATCCAATCAATCCATTTGAGTCCGGCCGAACATTTCATCAACATCATTCCTTCGAGGGGCCCAAGCTTGACATCTCTCCGTGGAGGGACAAATCCATTTAGCTTATTATTCTTCCCAACGGGAATCCGATTGTGCCAATCATACCCTTTATAACTACCGTGTTAAGGTAGCGTTTGAATATGTCAAACACAATGTTCATCAAGTGGAAGACTATAATAACTTCATGTCTAAGGATTCAAATGACATAACTAATATGAGATATATGTATGACATAGACCATGACATAAAACTCATGCAGCGGGTCAAGTCCAGTACCTTGTTCCAAACAAGTACCCATAAATCTAACATGATCATCCCATGATCATTTAGCCTTTATACTAGTGCTTAACAAGCACCAGGGACGGGGATTATTATAAGTAAACATGAACAACAATAATAATCAAAGCATCTCTTTATTGATATGAAATAAATGATAACAATTACAACGTTTATTAAATGTGCCTAGGGCACCACTACCAACAGCAATGAGGTCCCAAATAGAGATGTTGGCTTGAGTTTTCTTGAGTTGGACAAGTAGAGGATCTTCGGGAGCGTTGTGATCTTGCGGCTTTTGAGAAGAGGAGCTCGGTGCGGAAGTGGAAGGGTTGCTTGCTATGACTCGACCGGATCGAGTTAGCATGTTGACGTTCCCATCTTGCTTCTTTTTCCTATTCTCTAGTACTTCCCTCATTACTTCATCATAAGTCACTACATAACAAGAATTGTCAAGTTTATTCATAACATTGGGGCCCCCATTCACAATTGGGATTGAATGGGTGGTCCCCTCAAGTTCTCCTATCTCTATTACATTGACATGCTCGTCATTAGTCACTACAAATTCTTTCTTATCTATGAGATCTTGAATGACATTGCGGAGAATGAAGCAATCCTCGGTGGTGTGGCCACTATATTGGTGGTAGCCACAATATTTATGGTGAGCATGATTGGAGTTGATCGTCTTGGGTTGGTACCCTTGCACGGGTGTGACTTGACCCTTTGCCTTGAGGACCTCGAACACTTCGGTTTGAGTCATGCCTTGGAGAGGCGTGTAGACACGGTAACTTCGGGACTTCTTCCCTTGAGGTGGAGGAACCTTTTTGTAATTCCCCTTGTCAATAGTGACGGCGTTGACCGAGGCCTCTTTTGTGGAGCTGGAAGCGGCCTTGTAGCGGTAAGTAGGAGTGGACTTCTTAATCTCCTTAAGCAAGTCATCCATGCGTACCCCCGCCTCATACATTTGGGAGAAGTCGGAGTAGCAAGCCCCACTTAGGTGAGTGCGGAGATCAATCTTGAGACACTTGAGAAATATGTCCATTTGCTCTTTTGTGTTCGGCCTCTCAACAATTTCAGAGAGTTTGTCATTCCATCTCCTTGAGAAGTCGATGAAGGACTCATTGCCTCGTTGAGTAGTGTTCTCTAGCTCTTTCCTTGTGGGCCGGTGAGTGGTGTTGCCTTGGTATTGGTTCTTGAAGGCAAGCATGGCGGAGTCCCAATCAAGACGGACAGTGAGCGGGAGAGTAGCATACCAATCTTTTGCCGCCCCCTCGAGAGTGAGAGGAAAACATTGAGCCATCACCTTGGGGGAGACCTTCTTTGGAACCATTGCCCAAATATAAGTCTCAATGTGAGCCATAGGACAAGAGTTGCCCTTGAATTTGCTTATGTCGGGCATCTTGAACTTATCGGGAAGAGCGGCCATAGTACTCATGAGGATGGATGATTGATAAAGGCTTGTGTCGGAGCCTTTCCCCATGTTGAGCCCATTGAATTTTTGGTCGATGTAGGCCATGATAGAATCCACCATTTTGGCTCATTGTTCTCGGAACTTGGTTCCCCCATTTTCTTGGTGCGGGTGTTGACATAAGGACTCTTGAACAAACCCTCGGTCCATTCGGATTCATCATCATTGTTCTTGTTCTTTCCCTTGGCAAGGTTGGTGAGCTTTTCTTTCATTAGCTCCATTTCGGTCTCGTGGGCCTCCCTTTGGCTGTCGAGATGGGATTGCCAAATGTCGTCTTTGCTTTGTGCCTCCTTGTTAAGGGTGGAGACTTGCTCTTGGAGGAGTTGGACCATAGTTGAGAGCTGTTCGAGAGACATGGTGTTGCTGCTGCCGGTCATGGTTGATGTTGGAGCTGTTGGAGTGATCTCTTCACGCGGGCTAACCGATTTGCTGAATCCCGGTAGACTTTGTAAGTACCAATTGAACCTATATTGCAGAAGAGGCCCTTGTCAGTCTTGAGTAACACTTGCGGTCCATGAAGAGGCTTAGAACACACAGTTGGGCACACAACTCGAACCACATAAGAAAAGACTCCTTTTTTTTTTTTTTTTTTTATAAGTCGGAGGGAATGAATCCCTTTTGGGGTTTCTAAGAAAATAATGGAATCGTCACACTAGTATATAGACCATCTCGCGGTACCATATACTCATCGGATTCCATCGCGCTTGTGAATCCTACATGTATCGGGATTAAACTAAATTAATGTAGTAAAGCATACATGCGGGGACGGATTTTTATTTTCGTCCAAAATAACCACTTTTGGGGACGGATTTTTATTGCGTCCCTTTCAACAAGTTGGCATGTATGATTTGAAGACATTAGTTTAGGGAAATCTCGGTACATGGAAACCGACTTGAGTCACGGAGTGTTAGACCCTAACTAGAATTTGTGTGGTTTGTGCTCGGCTTGAATATGAGGCTCAAAGGTCACCCCGGCATGTAGTCTTGAACTACGCCACGGACTGAGGTTTACCGCTTCGAAAGAGCCAAGGTCTGGTGGAGCTTGAAACTTTCTAGGACGGGCCTCGACGGGTTTGGGGTTGGACTTGTGCGACTCGATAGTGAGCAGTTCATAGGAATATGTGCATGTAGTGTGAGGTCTAACAAGTGACAAAAAAAAATTATTTTTTTTTTTTGAAAAGAAAGAAAAACACACAAAACACATAAGCACATAAAATTACAACTCCCGAATCACCCGTGTGACTGGTAAATAAAACACAAAATTAAAACAGTCCGAGGGTTCAATTCTGTTCTGATGCAGGCAACTGTGCCCACACCCCACTGTACTGCTCAGTCACTGAAACCTGTTTCTGTTCTGGGAACCAACCCAGAAGCGTGCGCCTCTGAGTGCTGATGTGGGACGCGCGCGCATGTCGCAGTGATTATGGGAGGCGCGCGCTTCTGGTCACACCTGTCAGAATGTCAGACTTTGGACTCAGGGGATTGCCCTGGTCCTATGTTCATATTGTAACCCCTGCAGAAGTGATTAGTGCAGAATAACAGAAGAAGAAGATGAAGAACATGAAGAGGTGGGCGATTCTGGTTCTTGATGCGGGATGCGCGCGCCTCAGGCTTAAAAGGCCAGACGCTCGCGCCTCCCCCATCAGGAAACAGAATGCCCAGAAAAGATGTAGATTTTGATCAGAATGCAAGTTTAACCCTCAAATGTCCCCAGCGGAGTCGCCACTGTAGATACCCCGGGGGAACCACGGCTTTAGGCTAGAGCGGTGATGTATCCTAGGATGTCTAACTTGTTTTTAGAGTCGCCACCTATGTTTTGAGGAACATAAGAAAAACCTATTGATTGTAGCCTAAGTTTGATTACGAAAACAGAGATTCTTTGTTTTGAGGTTCGGGGGTTAGATTACGAGATGGGAAGTACCGAAACACCCATCTCGCCCAACTAAAGTTGGTCTTGCTTGATCAAAATCTACATGAATGATAACGTTCTTCTTCTTCTTCTTTAAGTTATAAAAAGGGGGTTTAAAATAGAGTTTGGAATGTAGGAGATAACTCCTTAACCAACCTCAATGAGATGAGGTGATCATTAGAGTCATGTCCCAAAATGATTTGGGTGATTTCACATTTGATTAAAGTAAAAGAGAGAGATGAGATGAAGTAGAAAAGAAAGGAAAAGATGGACTTTTACCTACAATTCGAAGACCTTCAAATGTTGCTTGAAGAAATCCTTGGAGAACTTTTAGAAAGCGATTTTGGTATAGTTTTGTAAGTTCAATCTTTTGTTGATTTTTCCACCCTTGAAAATAGAGGTAAAGAGAGGTTTTTATAGGTGAAAGAGGGGTGTTTTTGGTGCCAAAACTCAGTCACCAAGAAATCCTTCCCGGGCAAAATCCTGTAAATTGAGCAAGGGAGGGAATCCTGGCCAGAAATCTGTAACTGACGCCCAGAGGCGCGCGCTTCCTGCTTTGGGAGCGGGAGGCGCGCGCGCCTGGCTCCTAGTGTCGGAGGCGCGCGACTCAGATAAGGCAATTTTGACAGAATGGACTAGAAAGTCAGCCCTGTCATTCAGTTTAGTCCCTGGACTTAACGAAGTCAGTCAGGAACTTAACGGAAGTGACAGAAACTAACGAGAAACACTTAAAATGGGGAGAAACACAAGATCAAATGTGAAATCGGGGAGAGCGGTCCAAGGCGGGGTGTCTACAGGTACCAAGGCCTTTGGGCCCATACACCATAAGGGTCCATACATCACAAACAGCCCATTCTCTAATGGGCCAACATCATACTGCCGAGCAGGAAGACCTTGCCTAGGCCGAGATGCATATCGCCCATGCCGAGATGGTTATCAAGCGCTCCACACCGACCGGCCTTTGTGACACGGTCGACATAGTCAAGCGAGCCGACTTTCTACAGGTCCACTCCTATCAGGAGTCCTCCCTGAGAGTTAGACTACAACTCAGAATGCATGGATCCTTATCCGAGCAAGGAGATTCCTACTCATTTAAGCGAGAATTACACTCATCCTAATCAGGAACCTTATCACTAAGGAGCATGAGTCCCATTGCATCACCGGTTCCCTGACTTCTCTAACAAGTCAGGGCTCTTTCATCCTTGCCTATAAAAATCAGGTCCTCTACAATAGAAAAAAGGTAAGGAAATTCTTTGGCTCCATTCTGGTCAATTGATTTCTCTTGTGTTATCACACAAACCGTATCCTTATTCTCACACCGGAGGGCCTTCGCCGGTGAAGCCCCGGTGTAGTTTACGTTTGTTTCGTGTGTGTAGCCCCGGCCATCAAGAACTGTCGCTGGGATTATCCGAACCGCTAGACGGGCAAGAAGCCAGCCCTTAAAAAGAAACTGCAAGAGATGCACCGCCCCCCGAAAACACGAACGCTGCTGCACAAAATCAGAGGCTCTCACCTACAGCACCTGCACAAGGGGGAGGAATGCATACCCGTTCAAAGGGGCCAGCCCCCAATGTTGTTAACCAATATGGGCGCCGCCGACGGACAGGATCCCGAAACAATGGAGCAGGACCGTCACAGCCGCTGCCATTGGACAAGAGAACATTGCTTCAACAGAATGTTCAAACACTCCAACAGCTGGACGACGCACAGCGGGCTCTGTTAGAACTTGACCCCGAAAACTCCTTGGCTAACCTGCTCCAGCCGTCTGGAACGAGGAGGACAAATCTGGATGACAGAACAAGCAGAAGGGAGCCCCTACAAAATCGTAGACGGGATGCGCCCCCCAGAAGCCGTGCAAGTCGCCAAGACGGACGGCTAGGAAGACTCAATATCGATGGGGACCTGAGAGACCACATTAATCGCCGCCGGGGAGAACAAGAAGATGAATCCCCAGGAGTGGAAATTGTAGAGGAAAGACGTCGTGGGGACGCCCGACGTCATTCACCTCCCAGGCAGGATCCACCAAGGCGCACACCACCCCGGCAGGATCCACCTCGCCATACTCCTTCAAGGCATCGTCTCGAACCAAACCAAGGTGAAAGGAGACGCTGAGACCGAAGCATAGTCAGTTCCAGTCACACCTCGGCATTCAGCACAAGGGACATTGTCAACCTTAGAGAAAGGTTCGACAACATTGAGATGATGAATCAATAATGACTACGATGCTATGCGCCCTTTCGCACAGAGGATTAAGGATGCACCACCTAATCCACAGTTAAATCTTCCACACCTAGACAAATACTCTGGCAATGCCGATGCTTTGGATCACGTCCAAGCCTTTGAGGCCACCATGGCCCTAGTGTCCAATCAGGATGACGTACTGTGCAAGGACTTTGCAAGCACTTTAACAAAGGCAGCTCGGTCCTGGTTCATGGACCTTGAGAAAAACAACATAAATTCCTTTGCCAAGTTGAAATCACAATTTTTGGAGTATTTTGCTACCGCTGGGGCGAGGAAGAAAAGATTGTCTGACCTAGCCAACATGGTCCAGAGCAAAAATGAGTCGACCCTAAGCTTCTACAACCGGTTTAGGGACCTTGCCGACTCAATAGAAGAACGCCTGACCGACAGGGAGATCATTGTATGCTTCACGAATGGTAACAGGTCAGAGCAGTTAACTTATGAACTGTCGGTCAGAGAGCCCCTCACAAAAGCCGACTTGTACCACGTTGCTTACGCCACGGCCATCACCGAGGAGAAGAAAAAGACGTTATATGGTCATAAGGAACGGGACTGAGATCATGAAAAGTCGCATAACGGGAACTCGTCCCAGGGGAACAACGGGGGAAACGGCAAAGGCAAGAACAGGACCAGGGGGACCGAGACATTCACCACATTCAATAAGCCGATCTCTGAGATCATGAATCTGGTGGATCTCCCCAACCCCAGGCCTCTAAAAGACAACCCGAAGTACCCGAGGGATACCACAAAGTATTGCTCCTATCACAGAGATAACGGCCACGACACCGAGAACTGTTTTTCTCTGAAAAAGATTCTGCAGAAATCGGCCGATCAAGGCAAGCTCAATCAGTTCATGGCCAAGGACAATAAACGCCCAAGGGAAGAAGACAAAAACAATGACCAGGTAGACAGGCCACCTCGGGCCAGGTTGATAGGCGTGATTAGAGAGGAAATTCCATCAAACAAGAAACTCAAGGAGCAGATTTACGAGCTAAGTAAAGTCTTCCACATCCCTCCTTGGATCCATGAGAGGGAGGAAGTGATTAGTTTTTCTCCGAATGAGTTGGCGGGAAACCGTGCGATGAGAGAACAACCATTGGTCATTACAGGCCGCATTGATAATTGCGAGTCAGACAGGCTCCTCATAGACTCCGGAGCGGCCAAGGATGTGCTATACTATCGCACTTTTAAAGAGATATAACTTCCTGATACAATGCTGACACCATATAATGGAAGGCTAGAAGGGTTCACTAATCATAAGGCCGATGCCAAAGGAACCGTCGACTACAAAACCTCGGCCACGGTCACCTTCATAGTCATGGATCTGGACAGTGATTACCATGCTATCCTAGGTGCACCAAGTCAAGGAAAGTTGGGTCTGGTTGCCTCCCTCCCCCACCAAAGGGTGAAGTTCCCCACCCCGGCTGGAATTGGGTGTGTCCCAGGCTCGCCTAGAGATTTTTTGGAACATGTGATGAAGTCCAGGAAAGCAAAGGCCAAGATGGAGATTGATACTCCAGATAAAAGAATCACGATTTCCAAATCAACCACGGTTACAACCTCGAAGCCACATATCGGTGTTATATTGGCGGCTGTTGACGATGAACCTGAAGAGTAGGTTATTCTTGATAACGACGTCCCAACTAAGGCCGAGGTTACTTATGTCTTAGACGGCTTTGGCTGCATCTCGATGAACACAGCTTCGGACGAGCCGAGTAACTTGGCTCTCGCCATCGTCCCAAGCTTGGGGGCCACACAGCCGACTGACATGGAAACTGAGATCGAGAAACTGTTAGACATGGAAAACCTAAGTTTGGAAGGGGAGGACAAGGAGAAGGTCAAGCAGATCATTGTCGAGACCCTAGAGTTCAGAGACGGCCCCGAACTTAAACTTGTGGATCAGTTAGACGAGGTCGTCATCGACCCAGACTATCCAGATCAGAAACTCAAGATTGGGAAGCAACTCTCCCAACAAGAACGAGAAGAGCTCATCTCCCTACTCCAAAACAACTTGGACGTATTTGCCTGGAAAGTAGATGACATGGTGGGAGTAAAGGAAGCCGTCGCTCTCCACAAACTGGAAGTTGATAAGTTCTTCAAACCGGTCAAGCAGACGAGACGAGTCTTCTCTACCGACAAGGAAAAAGAAATTGGGACCGAGGTTGACAAACTCCTCAAAGCCGGCATCATAAGAGAAGCAACATACCCCGAGTGGCTTGCCAAGGATAGCTATCCCCTCCCCAGGATTGACAAGCTCGTAGACTCTATTATCGGCCATCAAACCCTCAGTTTCTTGGACGCCTACTCCGGCTATCACCAAGTCAAAATGGCCGAGGATGACACAGAGAGGACGGCTTTTCAAGCTGCAGGCGGCATATACTGCTACGTCATGATGCCTTTTGGACTAAAGAATGCAGGAGCCACGTATCAGAGGATGGTGAACAAGGTCTTCAAATCTCAGATAGGCCGGAATGTGGAGGCCTACGTTGATGACATGGTGATCAAGACCAAGATCGGCAGCCATGTACCAGATCTGAAAGAGACCATTGACAACTTGAAAGCTAACGATATGAAGCTCAACCCTAGCAAGTACGTCTTCGGGGTTACCGCGGGCAAGTTTCTAGGTTTCATGGTTTCTCAGCGAGGCATCGAGGCTAATCCAGAAAAGACCCAAGCCTTGATTGACATGAGGGAGCCGATTTGTATCAAAGAGGTTCAAAGGTTGAACGGGAGAGTAGCGGCACTTGGTAGGTTTATCGCCAAATCGGCAGAAAAATCCTTCCCCTTTTTCAAAGCCTTGAAGGGAACGAAGGATTGTGCTTGGACGCCTGAGTGCTCGACCTCTTTCCAGCAACTGAAAGACTACCTAGGCTCTTCACCTCTACTCAGCAGCCTGGTAATGGGAGAGACATTGTACGTCTTCTTAGCAGCGACCGACCGAGCCATAGCAGCTGTACTCGTTAGAGAAGAAGGCGGCATCTAGAAGCCGGTCTACTACGTCAGCAAGGCACTGTCAGACACCAAGAGCAGGTACTTCAATGCCGAGAAAATTGCTTATGCCTTGGTAATTGCGGCTAGCAAACTACGAGCCTACTTCTCGGCTCATCCAATCACGGTCTACACCGACGCTCCTCTTAGAAAAATACTTCACAAGATGGACAGCTCAGGACGCCTACTTAACTGGTCTATCGAACTGACCGAATTCGACATAACCTACAAGTCGAGGAAGACTCTTCTGGCCCAACCTCTTGCCGACTTCTTGGTCGAAACCGCCTTCATAAGTGAACATACACCGACCACCCGAAAGAGGAAGTTCCCTATGGATAGAGAGCCCTTGGAAGAGTTACCTCCCAACTGTTGGGTCCTATACACCGACGGGTCAACTACCCAAGGTAGAAGCGGCGCCGGAGTCTACTTGACTAGCCCTGCCGGCGAGTATGTTGCACGTGATTTTATCAGGTTCAAGTTCCCTGCCTTAAATAATCAAGCTGAATATGAAGCCCTAATCCTGGGACTAGAAAGATCCAAGTTCTTTGGTGCAACGAGATTGGTAGCATACAGCGACTCCCAACTGGTGGTGAATCAAGTTAAAGGGGAATACAACACCGAAAACCACATGCTGACCAAGTACAAAGACTCGTCCTAAACCTGACCAAGAACTTTGAGTTCTGGGATATACGGCAAGTTGGTAGAGAATACAACCTGGAAGCCGACCTGCTTTCAAAGATGGCAACAGCTGAAGACTCGGATCCCCTAATCATTTATGCCGACCAGCCTGCTTATGAAAGACTGGAGATCTTGCTCCTGGATGACGAGGAAAGGACATGGATCGACAACTACAAAGACTACTTGGAGAAGGGAAAGCTTCCTGAAGACGAGTTAGAGGCCAAGTCGATCAAAAATAAGACGGCAAGATACATAGTCTGGAACGGCATCATGTACAGAAGGTCATTCTCCAGACCTCTCCTTAGATGTGTTGCGCCAAAAAGCACCGAGAAACTCCTCGCCGAAGTACATGGGGGAGTTTGTGAGGGACACCCGGGGGCCAGAACCCTTGCCGACAAGATCATCACACTTGGCTACTATTGGCCAAATATAAGGGAGGATGCCCAAGCCTATGTAAAGAAGTGTGACAAATGTCAAAGCTACTCCGACTTACCCAAAGTACCTGCCGTAGAGCAAAGCTTGGTCATACCGACATGGCCATTCAACATGTGGGGAGTCGACATCATTGGACCGTTCCCATTAGCCAAAGGGAGCAACAAATATGTAATTGTGGCAGTCGATTACTTCACTAAGTGGGTAGAGGCGAAACCACTAGCAAAGATCACTAAAGAGAACGCCATCAACTTTATCCATGATTACATATGGTGTCGGTTTAGCGTGCCCCACACTATAGTGACAGACAACGGCCTACAATTCTCTAATGCTTTCACCGAGGAGATGAATAGGTTGGGAGTCAAGCACAAGAAGTCGTCAGTCAGCCACCCTCAAGGCAATGGACAAGCCGAGGCCGCCAACAAACTTGTCTTAAGAGCACTCACCAAGAACTTAGAAGGCAGTCAAGGAAAGTGGCTGGACGAACTCCCCCTAGCTTTATGGTCCGTCCGTACAACCACTTGGGGGCCAACTGGGGAGACACCCTTTGCTATGATTTACAGTTCAGAAGCAATGGCACCAGCCGAGATGGCCTTGCCGACTTTCAGAGTAATCAACTATGACGAGGCCGTAAATGAATACAACCGACTACTGGACCTAGACCTAGTCAACGAAAAAAGGCTAGCTGCCCAACTCAAAATGATCAATTACAAGCAAAGAACCAAGGCCTACCATGACAGCAAAGTGAAAAAGAGAACCTTTGAAGTCGATGACTGGGTACTCAGAAAAATTGAGTCGACACACTTGAAGGCACAACAGAATAAGCTCTCGCCAAACTGGGAAGGCCCTTACATCATCACCCACATTATACGGGAAGGGACCTACATGCTCAAAACTCCGGAAGGAAAAGAGCTTAAACACCCATGGCATTCCGAGCACTTGAGAAAGTATTATCAGTAGCACCTCGGTTAGCTATTTATTCTTTTTTTTATCAGATTTTCGATCTTAGATTCTATAGTTGATATCTAGTTGTTTCTTAGTTTGATTTCATCGATAAAATTTCCTTTATTTTATTTACATCAAGCTTTGATTATAGTACATAACACGGTATTAGCGTTATTTACAATGCCGAGATCACTTAACGAAGTCGATGAGCACACTTAAAGCATTACTTCTAAAGCCTAGTTTCAATAACTAGCACCCTAACGAAGTTGACGAGCACACTTATGCATAACTTCTAAAGCCTAGTTCTAACAACTAGCACATAAGACGACTTGAGCTGGTCCTAACGGTTAGACTCAAATTTGGATAGTAAACTCCCGACGATTTGAAACTAATCTCGAATGCTAGTTCTCTCGCGTATCAAAACCGAGCACTAGATGTTCGTCAGAGCTCAACGGTAGACCACCTCGGCCTGAACATATAAGCCTATGTTGGATTTCCGATCCTGGCTCATTACGGTCCAGCCTCAAAGAGGCATGATGGACTAAACAATGACGAGATCATCGACGTAATTAAACAACGGTCAAGACAAACGCGGGTTTTATACCAATATATTAATATACTTACAAAGATAGTGTTTACGTCCCCCCAGACAAACATCTGGCCCGAGGCATGTAAATACTTAAGAATACATGAAAAGTAAATTGTCTTCGCCACACAGCGGCTTACAAAGCAAGAATAAATTGTTTCAGCCAAAAACCGGCCACACACAAGATTGCATTGTATCTGGTTAACAAGTCTTTTAGGCAAACCTACCAACGGGAGGAAATCATGGCTCTGGATCTTCGTCTTCCTCCTCACCCAGACTCAGCTCTTCACGAAAACGTTCTACAAGAGCATGGAAATTATTTGGGTCCTCTGGGGGAGCAGTCCATGTAGCCCTATTGTTCTCTCTATCATCCTGGGCTATCAACTTCAAGGATTGAGCAGAATATGGGACCAAGGAGTGAGCGGCGCGAGCTTCAACACTGTAGGCGTCACTAAGGAGAAAACTAGCCCATTTCTCCAGTGGCACGTTGACATCAGGATCAATTTGGGATTGGCGAACGGTGTGTGTATAGCCATCAATATAAGTATAAGTGACCTGTTCAGCTATGATCTTTGGCATCTCGTTTCTCTTGAACAACGCCACCGCCATCCTCTCCTTTTCTAGGATGCTCTCTTCTAATTGATTATACCGAGCTTCACCAGCTTCCTTCTCCTTTGACAACAGCTCGGCTCTCTCTTTCACCTGGTAAATCTCCCCCTTCAGCTGGCCGATCTCGGCATTAAGAGATTCACTTTCCTTCAAAGCGGCATCCAAGATCCTATTCTTCTCCGCGAGGAGGGCTTGAGCTTCATCCTTATATTTATTAGCCAATTGGACTGCTCAGCCGGCGTTAGCTCGAGCGTGAACCTCCTTAGCCATCAGCTCGTCCCTCTCCTTGGTAACCTCGGACCACTGCCTGGCCTCATATTCGGCAATGGTGGCAAGCTATATGAAAGAAACACTCAATAAACGATATGATTGGGCTAAATTAAACGTGCAAAATTAAAACTTTACCTCAGAGATTATGAGGCCTTTTAACTCGGCCAAATGATCACAAGTGGGGGGAGTAGAAGACAGGTCATCCAAAAAGTCGGAATCAAGGGCTCGACTCAAAACCGATCGACCCAAGCGCATCATTGGCCCAGATCTGGCAGTTAGCTCCAGTTTCCGCAAACGGGTAAAATTGGAAAATTCTCGACACAAAGCATCAATCTCTTCAGGAGACAAGGTTGAGGCAGGAGGATCTACCGACTAGCGCTTGGAAGGCGGCTCTTTAGGAGTTTCACCTGTCATGTCTCGGCTTCTCTTTTGACAAGGCGTCCCACTAGCCTAGACATCGGCATCATCGGCCTGGCTTCGGTCAACATCCCCGGCAGGCGTTTCAACATCGGCATCACCTCCTGCTTGGGGGTTGACCCCGCCGACATCACTGGTAGGGAGGGGGTTGGCCTCTTTTCCTTGCAATACCTCCTGCCGAGACACCATGTCGACATGCCTCTTAATGCGATCGGAGACCTTGGACTTTATCCTCTTCTTCTTTAGCAACTTGTTGGGATCCATAGCGTACATCTCATCCAACTCGCTTTCCTCCTCCATTGTTAAATCTGCCAAAAACAAAAACCCAGGTCAAAACTCGTATGAATGAAGGATGAAAGATGGAAGATGAACAGACTAAAGATAAAGAATATACATCCAACAATCCTCTTGATTTTCAGACACCTCTCGTTCTGAGTCTTACAAACTACGCAATCTTTATAAAAAACAAACCCCGGATGCACGACCCAATCAGGAAACCTATACCCCCTACTGACAGGCACCATCACCTCCACACCATTCCAGGGGCCCGTCATGATCCCCGCCTGCACATAGTAAGCCTGATTATGCTCCAAGGCCGCCCATTCCATCTGTTGAACCGAGGTGAACTCAGTCAATCTCTGCAGCAAGGCATCGCTCCACGGAGCCTTATAACAAGTGGCAGGTGCCCGGGGTTTGCACTTAGGGACCGAAAATTCCCAATCAAGACGGCTTTCAACCTTGATGACATGATTGTTCCACCCTGAGACTTTACTTACAGATGAAGATATGGGGGCGATAATTTTGGGGCACCTCTGTTTGCTTCGGAGAGTTATGACGTAGGTTTTCTCATTAAAGCTCCCTTCGAAAAGTTGATAGAAGGTCCAAGGGCAGGGCTCAAAGCCTAGACTACGGCATAAAATGATGTATGAAGTCAAGTACCTCACGGCATTAGCTCCTAACATGGAGGGGGCCGCTCGCCAGTCTTCTAGGAATTCAGAGATGAAAGGGTCAAGTGGAAGACGGAGGCCCAACTCAAACTGTTTAAAGAAAAAATCCATTTCGACGTGGTTTAGATAGAAGAAATACCTCTCATCGCTGGTCTCTAAGGTTGAAGCCCATTCGTATCTTAGCTCATAGTCATCCCTCGAAATGCGATACTCATTATGAAGGCATTCGATCATGTCGTCCCCTGCCTTGGGCTGCCTCCGCTTGCCAGATGCAGTGGCTTTACCTTGACGAGATGACCGAAGTCGACCCCGCCTTCCTTGGGGAACGTTGGAATCAAATCGATCCACAATTATGTCGGATGTGCTCTCCTCAGACATATCTGCAGAGGAAAGAAGGGAGTTAGCATCGGGAACCTGAATAGGAGACACACCTACTCCCCCCGTACCTCCCACAAGTGCCGAGGAAAACACCTCGTCATCCAGCAATGTGTAATTAGCACGAACATGATCCAAAAATTGGTCGAGGGAAGAAAAAACCGCTAGACTAGGGTTCGCCCTGTCTAAACGGTCGAACCGATGGCTATTTGCCGGCCAGTCGACCTTACCCCTAAAGGACCTGTAGACGGCCATAGCCTCTTCAATTTTACTTAAAGCTACCAAAAACCATGGACCATCGGATCTCTTATACACTCTAAGAGTAACCTTGTGGAAACCTAGTAAAGAAGACGGCGTAATATTCAGTGGCATTTTAATGAAAAACTAGGGCAGAAAAGACAAAGGAGTTGAGAAGAGCAGAAAAGGTACCTTATTTGGAAGAATGATCGGAGAAATCGAATTGTATGACGATAAAATCAAAGACGATCGGAGCAGAATGGAGAAATCACGGACGAAAATGGCGGACTGTTGGGTTTCGCCAGCAGCACAGTCGGAATTTATGAGAAGAAGATTGAGGGAAAGTGAAATTCAAAAGGACATTTAGCGCTTATATATTTCGGGTACATGGATAATACCCGGATTCGATCCGGACTTGACCCAAAGTCTGTGAGTTGCACGTGCTCTCATAAACCCCTCACATCCCACATTTAATGGGACACGATGGACCCGTCAATTCTGACACCACTCCCACCATTTGAATTGATGGGGAAAGATTGCTGACGTTATTCACTGACACACGCTATGATACATGTACTTGCAAACAGCAGCGCAACACGTGGCATAATAACCCCGGTTTATATTATCTAGACAAACCGTGACGAGGTCAGCATACGCCAGCTCACGTTCTTAAGCCGACATGTTTTAGCCGGCAACATCGGCATGACAATATCCTATAAGGAGCAGACTATTTTCTCATTGTCAGACCGACATAGTCGGTGGGGAAAAGAGATCTCCACCTCATTTCCCAAATTATTACTCAAACGACCACGTATGGTAGGCCGGCAGGGAAGGGCCTAGATGAAGCCGACTCATGCTGCCAAAAGACGAGGTACATGCATGAAAAGTGGACGAAATCATGACGATATCAACATGCTGACATGTTACCAAGACGAATACTTTGCCAACATAATTTGAGGTATTCTGCTTCAAAAATCATACAACTATGGTGGTTCAGACAAACACAAGCGCAGAATTCAACAAGTTTGAAACAAGAGGCAAAAGGATTTCATTAAAACCAGTCAAGTACGCCCTCCATAATAGGACCGGAGGACTGGCCTGTATATTCATTCACAAAAAAAGGGGTTACTACTATCACTGGATCAACATGAAACTATTTATTCTGGTTCTCTCGATACCTCTTCATCTCTTCCAGGAAAGCTTTGGAATCTCTTTCTTCTTCTTCATCCTCTTCATCTACCTCACTGGAACTGCTGTCCTTATCATCACTTGAATCTTCAGCGCTACCTTCGAAGCAGGGCTCCTCCCATTCACGATTGCTGTCATCCGAGTCTTCATCATCCTGACAGTGATTATCATGGGGAAGTGAGGAGTCGTTATCAGATTCTTGATCATTCGGGACGGGCAGGTTCTCCGTATCTTCCGAGGAATCATATTCCTCTGGGAAAGCATTATCATAATCTCTTTTTTCCATGGAGGAAGCTTAGAAGAAGAGAAGAAGGTGATGGTAGGGTGAAAAATTAAAGGGTTGATCCTCTATTCATACTACTGAAGAAGGAGTTAGTTGAAGGGTAATTAATGTTACTCATAGTTGGAATCCAACTAGAGGTTTCCCCCATTCCAAGAAGAACAATGATTCAACTTGCATTAAATCCTATTGGTGTCAGCAAATCAAGGCAAGTGAGGATTTTGGCGGCTACAACTGTCACATCAATCAATCATAAATTAAATGCCCAACAATTTCTACTCGCCATGCCGAGATAGAAACTCGGGGGCCACTGAACGACATGACCCGACGTGGTCATTGGGTACCAAGGCCTTTGGGCCCATACACCATAAGGGTCCATACATCACAAACAGCCCATTCTCTAATGGGCCAACATCATAGTGCCGAGCAGGAAGACCTTGCCTAGGCCGAGATGCATATCGCCCATGCCGAGATGGTTATCAAGCGCTCCACACCGACCGGCCTTTGTGACACGGTCGACATAGTCAAGCGAGCCGACTTTCTACAGGTCCACTCCTATCAGGAGTCCTCCCTGAGAGTTAGACTACAACTCAGAATGCATGGATCCTTATCCGAGCAAGGAGATTCCTACTCATTTAAGCGGGAATTACCCTCATCCTAATCAGGAACCTTATCTCTAAGGAGCATGAGTCCCATTGCATCACCGGTTCTCTGACTTCTCTAACAAGTCAGGGCTCTTTCATCCTTGCCTATAAAAAACAGGTCCTCTACGACAGAAAAAAGGTAAGGAAATTCTTTGGCTCCATTCTGGTCAATTGATTTCTCTTGTGTTATCACCAAACCGTATCCTTATTCTCACACCGGAGGGCCTTCGCCGGTGAAGCCCCGGTGTAGTTTATGTTTGTTTCGTGTGTGTAGCTCCGGCCATCAAGAACTGTCTCTGGGATTATCCGAACCGCTAGACGAAGGCTGATCCAACCAGATTTTGGCATCATCAATATATGTATATATATACATGGGTAGGTGATCAAATGAGAATCTAAATATCGTGACAAACGTGAGAACTTAATGTATCCAGTGATGTATCCAAGTGCACATTGGATACATTAGTACCCAATGTATCCAACTAAATTATCCAAGTGAACCATTGGATACATAAGTTTTTTACCTAAAGATACAGTGGATATACTTGGAGACAGTACTTAAAATTTGATATTGCACTTAGATACAGTAGCTAAATAACTACTGTATCCAAGTGTTTTTGAAAATTGCACTTGGATACAATATCTTAAATGACTAATGTATCCAAGTGTATATTGAAAATTAACTATTGTATCCAAGTCTATCCACTGTATCTATTATCCCGACCCTTGATTTTGTATTTAATCAAACGGTTCTGCTTGGTTCTCATGGTTCTCATTTTAAATGGTTCTCATTGGAGCACGACAACATGTATCGAAATGTTGGAAATTTTGTGTTGAGAAAGGAACCTGGGAAATACGAACCTTATCACCACGGGATACCTTTTCATGAACAAAAAGAGTTCCCATTTCAATTTTCTTCCAACATTGATGTGAAACTTGGTTTCTCGAAAGATAAACCTCACTTATATTATCACAATGGACAAGAGTTGTTGTTTTTTCGATTGGGCAATTGTTGGTCCCTAAAGGGGCAACAAGGGTGTGAAAATCGCTAGAGGGGGGGGGGGTGAATAGCGTTTTAAAATTCTTTTCAAACCCTTTTGCAATTCAATGGCAGATGCGCACAACTCTTATTTTGACTAAGTATAGCACGCAGCAAGAGTGTGAAATGCACAGCGGAAAATTTAAAGCAGCTCTGCGCAGGATAAACTGCGCAGAGATAAAAACGCACGCGCTAAGTATGAGGCTAAAGAGTGGCGCAAAAAGGGATTCTAAGGCAAATGAGCAATAACAATTACGACATCAAAGAGTGGTAATCTGAAAGATCAAACAAAGCAGTTAAAAAAAATTAAGCAGGGAATATGCAATAAGTAATGAACAAGCTATTTGGAGAGGTTCGATCGATGAAAGATCTACATCCTCTACCAAGATGGTTAGTCTTGGATTTCTAATGGAGATCTTATTATATGAGAGAGTATTACAAATTACAACATTTGAGCTCAATACTAACTCAAGATCTATTATCTATGAAGAACAAATCCTAGACTAAACCGGTGTATCTCAAGAAGTTAGATCAAAATGATCAAAGCTTCAAGAGGTGTGTGTGTGACAGAAATTCTGGGCTCTATGAATATGAAAGATGTAGAGCACCAAGAATTCTGGTGATATAGGCTTTGTGATATGAGCAGGAGTTTTGAAGGTTTGAAGATCTTGAAGGCTGTTCTAAAGAATCTGGAAATACTATGCAGCAGTCTTCAGATCTTCATAGTTTCTCAGTAAAGCATGAAACTCGAGCTCTAAAGCATAATGGCCAACAAGAGGAGCTTGATCAAAGATGATGATCAAGGGCCGATGAAAAGGGCTGAATCAAAAGGCGGTTTGGAAATGAAGATGAGCAGGCTATTTATAGCTGAGAGCTTGAATATAGCCGTTGGAGCTCTGAGCAAGGACAATGAGCTGGCACAACATGATTGGCGCGCAGCTGTCCTTTATAGCCGTTGGGGCTCTGATCAAAGATGATGACCTGGCACAATATGATTGGTGCGCGGGTGATTTAGAGCCGTTGGAGACTGAGCATGAAGACCAAATTCAAAAGTTTCTTCTAGAAGGTTGACAGCTGTCTTCACTTGAGATATTTCTTTGAAGCGTGTCTCCACCAATGGTTTTGCTGAGTGTGCTTATTTTGTCGTTTGTGCACACCTCAGCTTTTTAATAAGCGTGCATCTTCTAAGCGTTTTCCAAACTTTCTAGAATGTGAGATCAGGAGATGAGGAACTTGACCAAGGTTGTGTCCGCGCACAAAAGGCATGCGCATTGCCGGCGCGCATGGATTCAGCGCATGAGCAGCATGCGCACCATGCTTGGTCACAAAAAGATCTCTGGAGTTTTAGGAAATAAGATCTTAAAAACTGAGCAGGGTCAAGGGCTACGCAATATATCTATGCGCAGTGGCGACCTGCGCAGAGAACATCCTGCGCAGTGAAACGAATCCTGCTTAGGAAATCTTCCATCTTTAAAGCTTCAAGTCCTATAACTAATCCTATACTATAAAAAGGATTTAGCTAAAAATTGAAGTTATAAACTTCTTTACATGAGGTCCTAAAGTCCATAAAAAATATTCATAGGTGATGGTATCAATCAATTCTAACAAATGTAGGAGGGTTAAGTGATAAGCATACCCAACAATCTCCCCCTAAATGATTGATGCCATTACCTACTATAGCAAAGGCAATTCATTGTACTTGATAATAACATGTCCATAAGAATGAGAATGGTAAATCATGCCTCAAGTCAATGCACACACTAGCCAGTGCTATATATTTCTAATCTATCCAAAAGATTAAAAACATACAAGATAGGAAAGATAGAAATGTCATTCAGAGCATACAAATAATGTGAGATGAAGTTTTAAGTATGCGTTTAAACTGAATGTTTAAACATCATGCGTAGAAGACGAGCAGTTAAGATTATGCGCATGAGTTTAAGTAATGATGCATTCAATGTTCCACAAACGAATGATTTGAATTGAACAAGGTTTTTGTGAAAGCTTTATGATGCATTCTTCTCATTAAAACTTTGAAGGATTGACTGTTACAGATTACAAGTTTTAAAGAGGAAAATCAAAAGAGGTGCGCACAAAAACAGAAGCGCACTAAATAAAAGCGCATAAAAGAAAACATACTGCGCAACGAGAATCAAAAAAGGTTCCAAAAAACTAACAAAATACTTACAGAGGAAATCTAATCTAAGTTGATCCGTTGCAGGGCTTCGCGCATCTCATTCTGAAGACCGTTAAATTTGTTCATGAGTTCCACCTTTAAATTTTGAAATTTGTCCTGGAACTCCACAGCTTTTCCAACATAAGTGTTCATTCCTCTGCGCATATCAGCGTTGTCATCCACTAGCTCTCTGAACCTTGCTCTGCTGTCCGTCAGGATGGCAGTTTGCGTAGCTTCTAATCTTGAATCGGTATGGAGGCGCTGAGTGTTGACGCTTGATTGAATGTCTAACATTGCGTAGTCAAATTTTTCGTTGAACGCCACGAAAAAATCTGTCATGGATTTAGCGATGCATCGACGCACTTCTTCAATATTATGCGCAGAGCCTCCTTGTTCAATCTTCTCTATCTGAGCCACCATCTAAACTTGAAGGTCATCAAATCCTCTATGTAACCCATCTGCAAGGGTTTTCTTGAGCTTTTTCAGAATGTCCCTGAGTCCACCATCAAGTGCTCCAAAGGTGCACACATTTTTGAGTTGTGCGCTGACATTTTCAAGCTGAGTGCTGATGGATTTCAGGGAGTCCAGGATAAGATGTTCCAAAGTGATAGGAACTTTTTCTTGCGCAGGCTCAGATGGACTTGCCTTTGCTTTAGCACTCTCCGTGCTTTCCTTTGCCTTTGCTTCTTCTTTGGCAGCTTTCTCCCCCTTAATGGTATCAATCTCCAAACGCTGCATATCAAGACGATATAATAAAGCAGTTTGAGCAGTAAGGAGTTGATTAAGCTGCAGCTGCGTAGCGACTTGATTCGCTTGAACAGAATGCAAGCTCTGCACGATCTGGCGCATCTCAGCTGAAGAGGTAGGAGACTCAGGGGCTGAAGATGGAGATTGAACTGGATAAGAATCACTACTGTCGGTGGCTGCGGAACTAGTGCGGTGCTTCTTCAATCCTTTGGCGCTGCTGCGCACCTTCTGCTTGAGACGAGAAGAGGTATGTGCGATATCAGCACTGGGGATGGCTTCTTGAGAGGCTTTGTGCATTTGCTCCCCCTCAACAGCATCATCATCTGAATCACCACGGAAAGCAGCCTTGCGCTTCGTAGTGGTTGGCTTTGAGGGAGCAGGCGCTGGAATGCTGGTAGGATCTGCTTCTTTGATAGAAATCCCTTTGGTGGATTGAACCAAAGGAATATCCTTGAGCTTTTTGCTACTGGGCGGAGCAATGCCCTTTCCCTTGCGATTGTACGCTTCTTCTGCGGTCTCTTGCGCAGCATCCGTTGAAGATCTTACTGCACTCTTCTTGGATTTGACCACAGGAATTGGGCCTATCCAGGGTTCCTTGTTGGGAGCTGCATCAGAAAGCCAGATTTCATAGTAATCGGCGTTGCCTATCTCACTGCGCAAATTCTGAAGGTGTACTCTAGAATAGTACTTTGCGTCGCAAGACTGCTTCTTAATTGACTTTTCTTCAACATAGGTGGCCAATTCACCATAAGTCAATAGGATTTTGGTTAGCAGTCTGCAGTGAGTTCGGTACTTGGTCTTCCCTGCGTTCAGCTTCTTCTCATAGCTTGTCATCCCCTTCACAATCTCATTGAATATTATCCGTGGCCAGTCTAGTTGATCTTCATTGAAGATGGCTGCGCAGTATTCCCACTGCTTAGAGATGAAATGTCCATTATTTCCATTCTTGTAGTTGAGGGAGTCTCCAATTAGGGTGCACAGGTGATACATCACCTCACCAAATTCCTTTCTATTATACATTGGCCATTTCTTGTTGAGGGAAGAAACGCCAATGAGCTTCTGTGCAAGCGCATTTTAATGAGCCTCATCATAGTTGACTGAAGAACTATCAACATTGAAGTTTAGGAGGCTGCGAATGTGATTGGGGTGAACCATTATATCACAGCGCTGAATGGTGGCCATGATTATTTCAGTTGTCTTGCCTTCAAGTTGTGCAGGAACAACTCTTGCTGTCTTGAAGAATTCATCTAACAGCGCAGGCACTATGAAGGATTGCTCAAGAGTGAATAATGGAAGAATGCCGGAGGTGCTGAGAAGATGAAGCAGATGACGACCAATCGCATCTAAAGAGAGATCTGCCTGAATAAGTTCCCAGCCCAGAATGAAGTAAACGTGTCCCTGCGTAAAACAATAGATAGAATTAGACAGCCTATTGCTTATGGAGCTGTGCGCATATGCAAGGAATGCAGATATACCTTGGCACAAGTTCCATGATAAACAAAATTATGCGCAGAAAATAGGAAGAGGGTGCGCATGAAATAAGAATGCATACGCAGAGGGATCGTGCGCACAGAAAATAAATATAGTAAAGAAGTGTGCGCAGGGAAAAGGATACACCTATATGCGCAGAAAGCTATGCGCAGGAAACTGTGCGCAGAGCACAAAGATGGGGGGTGTGAAAAATAGACTAAATAAAATTATAAAAAAAAAAAAAAATATTTAAGAACATGAACACCCAAGAACACAGAAAAACAAAAGTTGACAAAATTCAACAAAAAAATACATCGAACTGACGGCGTGAACAGGACGAAGTCAACCATGTAAAAAGTATGGTCAACGACGTTAAAACAAACCCAGAAATTCAGAAAAACGGTTCGACTGCTAAGGAAGTTACGAAGCTCAGAAATTGACGAAAAACATATGTAACGACCATTGATCATGAAATAAACTACATGAAGGAATAGATCAGGCAAATACGAACACAACACAATGATCGATTTCAAAAATGATCAGTAAATAAGGGAGAAATCGAAAAAGGGAGTCTTGAGACTTCCAAGAACAACAATGACGAAAAAAAATAAGAAGTTATAGTGAAACATACCATGTCTTTGACGGTGGGATGCCTTGATTGTCGTTCTACTTCTTCTTCATGAGAGTTCTCAGGATTGGAGTGCAAAGAAGAGTCGGAGATGATGATTTCTGGTTGAGTTTTGGTTTTCTTAGGAGCCATTGAAATGGTTTAGAAAGAAGGAAGGTTGAGGTTGAAGATAACGAATAGGAAATGAGAGATGAGGGTTTAGAGCAGAGGTTAGAAAGGGAGTGAGAAAATTTAGAGGGAAGAGAGAAGTAGAGAGAGAAACGGTTTAAGTAGGGAAGGAGATGTTCGGCGCACGATAGCTAATAAAAGTTGAGAAAATGTGCAGTGGCGCAGGATAGCAATACCACGTGTCACAAAAGGGAACGCGCGTGCGCAGGCCTATGCGCGCGTGTGCGTGAAGTTCTAAGCCGGTCACTGTCAAGTCGACTTCCTCATAAATGGTGAGTCAGTGAAAGGACGGGCGCACGTTAGCAGGGTGACGTGGCCGAATGGGGAATGCGCGTGCGCAGTCTTTGCGCGCGCGTGTGTCAGCGAAAAGAGGCTGACGGCTGTCGCATCACCTTCCTCATTAAATGGTGAGCAGACATACGAAAGCAGGCGCTGTCACAATCGCAGTTTGCATTGATGACAATGGGACATGCGCAAGGGTAAAAAGGTAATTTCCCAAGAAAGTTCAAAAATTAAAAGCGCGAGAAAATTTGAATTACACAAGTACCCTTGTGACTCAGCGTTGACTTTTCAGTCAAGGACCTATGTGAAAAATCTATATGAATGGAACACTTACCTGCGGTCCACGATGATTTGCGCATGGATAGTTATACGCAGCGCATTGATAGCGCAGAGATTCTGTAAATCTCAGAACTGTTGTTTCATGCGCAGACTTGTTGGTTGCGCAGGAGTTGCACAGGGCGCATGAAACTTAACCTATTTTGTACACTTATCAAGCAAATACATTAGTATCAATAAATCATATGGACAAGTTAGCTAAGATTAAGCATACCCATTTCTCCTTTCAAGAGATCACTTGTTAATTCTTGAAGAGATGATTATTAGATGTTGATGAGCTTGATAATAGTGCTTGGCAGGATTGAAAAACTGCTATGGTGGATATATTATCGCAGAGAGTGGGATAATTCTCATCATGAATCCCATAGTCCACAGGTTGTTGCTTCATCCATAAGATTTGGCAGCAGCAGCTTTCACCAGCAATATATTCTGCTTCAGTAGTGGAGATGGGCACAGCAGCTTGTCTCTTGCTTGCCCATGCTAAGTCGATTTCCAAGGAAATGACCAGTTCCACTTGTGCTCTTCCTGTCAATTGTGCACGCTGCGTAGTCCGCATCTGAATAACCTACAAGTTTAAAGTTCGAATCTTTGGTGTACCAAAGTCCAAGGTTAACAGAGCTAAAAATATATCTAATACTTTTTACAGCAGTTATGTGTGCTTCAGAAGAATTAGAGTGATAGTGCGCACATATCCGATCAACATAATATCTTGGCCAGCTAGCGGAAGATAAAGGAGAGTTAATCATACCTAGATATAGTCTGATCAACTTTACCTTTTAAGTCTGTTAAATTAGTTGCTTGTGGCCATTGGAGTGTCGTATGCTTTAGCATTCAATTGCTTGATTTGAAGCCCGAGGAAGAAAGTGATTTCTCCCATCATGCTCATCTTCAAACTTGCTTTTCATTTGCTTTTCAAAGCGCTTACAAAGACACTCATTAGTAGAACCAAATATAATATCATCGACAAAGATTTGAACAAGTAAAGAATGATCATTATTCTTGGTAATAAAAAGAGTTATATCGATTTTACCGCGCTTGAAGCCTTTTTCTAGTAGGAATTTTGATAGCGTATTGTACCATGCTCTTGGAGTTTGCTTAAGACCATACAAGGCTTTCTTGCTTTGATTCTATGATGCTTCCATTCTTGTCCATCTTGTTTCCGAACACCCATTGAAGCGCTAAATATTGGATGAGCTTTTCTTGCACTTCTTGCATAGCATCGATCCATCTTAAAACATGGAGCACTCTATCAATCTTCTTTGATTCGACATGAGAGATAAACGAATGCTATACCGCAAAGTTTGATGCTCTCGATGTGCGAATCCCTATATTGTGATGATAGGAATACGAAGATCAATGGGAATTTTATTTGCTTCAGCATCACGATCATCAAAGGTGATTTGTTGAAGTGGAGAAACATCATGCGCAGAAGGAGGTGTTTGCGCATCAGGAGTTGCAACTTCAGGCGCAGCATTTATAGTATGCGCATGAGATGGACTGATTCTGAATCTGCTTGATCTATGTCCTGCGCAGGAATAGAATTACTGCGCACCTGTCTAAAAAGCTCAGCAGAGTCATCAGAATCATTGGGAGCCAAATGTGGCTCAAGGAGAGAATGCTTATCAAAATGTAGCATGTACAGATACTAAAATGACTAGAGATTTATCTTATTAAGATCATGAAAAGCTTATAGAATGATTGGCATACCCAACGAGAATACCTTCATCTGTTTTGGCGTCGAATTTACCTCTATAGCGTTTGCAGCCAAAGAACTTGAAGAAAGCAATGTTGGACGCTTTCTCTTTCTCCATAGATCGTATGGAGTATAGATGTAGGCTTTGTTGATGAGGGATCTATTCCTGAGTAAAACATGTACCGATGACAGCCTTTTTCCAGAAATACATTTAGAAGTACTGCTTCTACTATCATTGTTTATCCATCCTCAATCAACGAGTGATTCTTTCCACAACGCCATTTTATTGCAGAACTCCAGCAGCAGATAAATTGTGAAGAATACCATTTGTTGGTTCTTGTTGGTTCTCATAATATTGAGTGACATCGTTGTTCATAAATTCTGTTCCATTGAAGTGTCGAACTCTATTGACGTCTTCTATGTTTGGAGATTTAGAAAGAGAGCAGCCAGGATATCATTAGAGATACCACAGGTTGGTCCAAAGCTTCGCGGTAGTGAGCGGTCCAAACATATGAGGTGAAGCGGATGTAAGCGTTTTGACATTGGAGCAATCTTGCTGGAGGAAAACTGCTCAGGTTGCTTACTAAGCTGGCATGGTGCTTATACCATTGCTAGCTGCATTCACTTAGGTTCATTGCTACAAAACAAGGATTATTAAATAGAAATTATAGCGGTAAGATCAAATAGATTAGAAATTGGTCTTACGAGTCCTTGTGTGCAAATTTAGTCCAGAAACGCCATTTTTGATGTAACATTGCGTTGAAGTGATATGGCATTCCAGACCTTTATCTCATAATTGTGATATGGAGAGCAGGTTGCTTGAGGCTTAATCTTTCATGATTAGTCCAAATCCAAGTATGTGCCCTTTGTTGTTGTCACCATATATTACTGAGTGATCTCTTCCTTCGTGCGCACCTTTAAGAGTGTTGACATCTCTAGTAGTGTCTAGAATCCACTGTCGATATCAACTGAGCTTGAGAGAGCGCAGTGAAGTAGATCTTTCCTGCTTGTTGAAACATTAACTTGCGCTCTACAGCAAGGTTATCTTTTAAAATAAGCACACTTTGAGAGATTCCTTGCGCGGCTGCGGAGTTGGTGATGACGCAGCTTCTGTCAAGTTGGCTCTGGCAGATAGGTGCTTGTCATTCTGTCTGCTTGGTGAAAGTGTCCCGTTTACACTGGAGTGAAGGGATCTTTCTTTGATTGTCCTTGGCGCACGCTCAGGTTCCATTTCAAAAATAACTTTTGAATCAGTCAGCATTTGCCATTAAGCAGAGTAGTCCATCCTCAGAATCAGCATCGTTGTCTTCAGTGTCAAGTCTCCGAGTCTTTAGCTCCTTTTCTGCGCAGTTCTCCTTAGAAACCATTCTGCACTGCTTTGATGCTTTGTGTGCAGGGTTGCTTTTCCTTGTACTCAAGTTTTGAAGGAGGCATTGAAGTGTAATGTCCTGGCTTTCTGCAGTAAACCAAGTCATCTTTCTTTGAGTCTCTATGAAAGGGAATACGGATCTTTGCTTGAGGATCCACCAGATTTGGAGAGCTTTGATATGAGTTTTGAGCAGGCGCAGGAATATGTGAAAAGTTGGCCATTGCCCTAGATTTGAAGCCATATTGAATCGGCACCCAAGCTGTTAAGCTTGAAAAACAGAAACATGTTTTATGAAGGTGTTTGCTCTGATACCACTTGTTGGTCCCTAAAGGGGCAACAAGGGTGTGAAAATCGCTAGAGGGGGGGTGAATAGCGTTTTAAAATTCTTTTCAAACCCTTTTGCAATTCAATGGCAGATGCGCACAACTCTTATTTTGGCTAAGTATAGCGCGCAGCAAGAGTGTGAAATGCACAGCGGAAAATTTAAAGCAGCACTGCGCAGGATAAACTGCGCAGAGATAAAAACGCACGCGCTAAGTATGAGGCTAAAGAGTGGCGCAAAAAGGAATTCTAAGGCAAATGAGCAATAACAATTACGACATCAAAGAGTGGCAATCTGAAAGATCAAACAAAGCAGTTAAAAAAAATTAAGCAGGGAATATGCAATAAGTAATGAACACGCTATTTGGAGAGGTTTTATCGATGAAAGATCTACATCCTCTACCGAGATGGTTAGTCTTGAATTTCTAATGGAGATCTTATTATATGAGAGAGTATTACAAATTACAACATTTGAGCTCAATACTAACTCAAGATCTATTATCTATGAAGAACAAATCCTAGACTAAACCGGTGTATCTCAAGAAGTTAGATCAAAATGATCAAAGCTTCAAGAGGTGTGTGTGTGACAGAAATTCTGGGCTCTATGAATATGAAAGATGAAGAGCACCAAGAATTCTAGTGATATAGGCTTTGTAATATGAGCAGGAGTTTTGAAGGTTTGAAGATCTTGAAGGCTGTTCTAAAGAATCTGGAAATACTATGCAGCAGTCTTCAGATCTTCATAGTTTCTCAGTGAAGCATGAAACTCGAGCTCTGAAGCATAATGGCCAACAAGAGGAGCTTGATCAAAGATGATGATCAAGGGCCGATGAAAAGGGCTGAATCAAAAGGCAGTTTGGAAATGAAGATGAGCAGGCTATTTATAGCTGAGAGCTTGAATATAGCCGTTGGAGCTCTGAGCAAGGACAATGAGCTGGCACAACATGATTGGCGCGCAGCTGTCCTTTATAGCCGTTGGGGCTCTGATCAAAGATGATGACCTGGCACAATATGATTGGTGCGCAGGTGATTTAGAGCCGTTGGAGACTGAGCATGAAGACCAAATTCAAAAGCTTGTTCTAGAAGGTTGACAGCTGTCTTCACTTGAGATATTTCTTTGAAGCGTGTCTCCACCAATGGTTTTGCTGAGTGTGCTTATTTTGTCGTTTGTGCACACCTCAGCTTTTTAATAAGCGTGCATCTTCTAAGCATTTTCCAAACTTTCTAGAATGTGAGATCAGGAGATGAGGAACTTGACCAAGGTTGTGTCCACGCACAAAAGGCATGCGCATTGCCGGCGCGCATGGATTCAGCGCATGAGCAGCATGCGCACCATGCTTGGTCACAAAAAGATCTCTGGAGTTTTAGGAAATAAGATCTTAAAAACTGAATAGGGTCAAGGGCTGCGCAATATATCTATGCGCAGTGGCGACCTGCGCAGAGAACATCCTGCGCAGTGAAACGAATCCTGCTTAGGAAATCTTCCATCTTTAAAGCTTCAAGTCCTATAATCTAAGCCTATACTATAAAAAGGATTTAGCTAAAAATTGAAGTTATAAACTTCTTTACATGAGGTCCTAAAGTCCATAAAAATATTCATAGGTGATGGTATCAATCAATTCTAACAAATGTAGGAGGGTTAAGTGATAAGCATACCCAACAGCAATGAATCTCCAATAATTGCTTTTTCATTGCATTGCAAGAAAAACTTAGTGTGGGGAAGTGAGTTTCAAAGTACATGTGTCAGTAAAATGCAAGTTGGACTAATGATTTGTGTTTGTAATGATTCAAAATTAAAAGTTCGGAAAGATATGTCAACAAGCAAAGGGCACGACTTCATTCAGATCCGCTCGCTAAGTAAATGTCTTACTCGTACACAGCGGAACAATCAACGAACGAATAATCAACAGCAGAGATTATTGACCCAAAACTAATAATGGTATTAAGATTTGAACAAGCCAATATGCTTCAGGGATTGAATCCAAATATGCACAACTGTAAATATAATTATTTATCAAAGTATATATAATACAAACCCCAGCAAACTATTTATACCTCTAAACAAAATCCTAAAAATAAATAAAACCCTAATGATCTATTTAAAATTCTATCGACGAAGCTAGCGCTAACTTAATAATAAAGGAAAGTACTATAAAATGGAAAAAGAAAAGAAACGGAAAACACAAAATAAAAAATACCACCTCTTATTTGGATTTAAGAGGGTTAGACGAAGTCAATTCATACATGGTAGAGAAGAAGTAATATGAATGACTCAATTTTATTATGATACTAGAGGTACATATATATAGGGTTACATAGAAAGTTCTAGAGTTCTAGTCTAGCTTGTTGTACAAGATACAAATCTCCTAATTGATATATACACAATATCTAGTGTTGGTCCCAAAGGGGCAACAAGGGTATAAAAATAGCTAGAGGGGGGTGAATAGCTGTTTTGAAATTCTTTTCGTACCCTTGATAAACTCAATTGCAAATGCGCACTTTATCAAATAAGCGTTATGAGATGCGCCTAAGTGAGTGAGTGGAATACACAGAGGAATTTAGTTATGTAAAGTAGGCGCAAAGTGAGATAAAGGGGCACACACACACTCTAAGTATTTTGGCTCAAAGTGAGTGAAAGATGGAACTAAGGCAAATGATATAACAAACACAACACAATTCAATCCAATCAATCTACAATGATTAAACAAGCAAATAGTGAGATAGGATAATAACTTGAAAGTAAATGACAAGGATTGAATGCGCGCTATTTGGAGAGGTTCGATCGGGAAATGATCTACGTCCTCTACCAAGATGGTTAGTCTTGGATTTCTAATGAAGATCTTATATTATGAGTGAGTATTGCAAATTACAACTTTTGAGCTCAATACAAACTCAAGATCTATAATCTATGAAAGAACAAATCCTAGACAAAACCGGTGTATCTCGTTGAGAAAGATCTAAGTGATCAAACTCAAAGAAGTGCGTGTCTGAATTTAGATTCAAGGCTCTTTAGATCAAACTCAAAGAGGTGCATGTGTGGATAAGTGAAAGGCCTTGTTAAACTAAATGAACAGATTAATTAAAACTTGGACAGCTAACGGTTTGAGGTTAGCTGTTTAGAGATAATGATAAAAAGAAATGTGCAGCAGAATAAAAATAAGTAAGTAAATGAAAGGACAAGGTGTATGTGTGTGTTAGTGTTGAGACAAGAGTGTACATAGTATTTTAAAGTGGTTCAGAGGCAAACCCTTCTCTTACATCCACCCCCACTGTTGGAACAGTGAAATCAATCCACTATAATCCGCTCTCTTTAGAGCTTATAAGAATTGATAAGGCAAGTTCCTTTGAACCCCCTCTACTTAATTGACACTTCAATTAAGGTTGCTTCTTTCAAAGCTAAAAGAAAAAGAAAAAGAAAATAATCACAAGTGTGTTTACAAAAATATAGCTTGGCTGTTAGCTGGCTGAAAGAGGGTTGTAACTGGGTCCAAGAAGGCACAATATTTGTAGGGGTTTATGCAAATATTTAAGGACTACAAGAAGAATATGCAGTAAGGCTACAAAGGTTTTCAAACAGTGTAGGGTTGTGGGATAGGTGAAAAAGGTTCACTTGACAACATGCCAGTATACTCCTTTATATAAGGGTTGGCATATAGCCGTTGGGGGACACATAGCCGTTTGGGGGACAAAGATACAGAGAATTAATGGTCAGTCTTTGACTTTGACTAATAGTATATTATTCCTTTGTTTGCAGATTGTCAAGGTTTGGAGAAGGTGTATTTACACTTGGTCAAGCTTCAATATGTGTTATTCTAATGTTGATAACATTGGAATAATCATTCTTCAAGGTTTTGATGACGTGGAGTCTCAGCTGTTGGTGAAGAACAGTCTTAGCTGTTGGAGCAGAGGAGCTCAGCTGTTGGGCTTGTAGGGCCTTAGCTGTTGAAGCTTGTTTGAAGATATCATCTTGATAATTCATTTGAGGTTGAGGGAGTTTGTAATAGGTAGTTCTTCAGTTTGCTTGATGTGTGGATGATAGATAAATCATGTAGAAGCTTGGCTTGTTGGGGTTTGTCTTGGGTTGCATGTGTTCAGGTCTTTTGTATACATCATATAATCAATGGATTAATTATTTATTTATCAAAACATATTTACTATGATTAATTGTGAGTTAAGCATAGTGAGGTAGTAACAATTTCCCCCTTTTTGGTAAATAAATAAAGATTTTTGATTATGTACCTGCAGGGATAAGTGCTAAGGAAATAGAAAAACCAATGAAGAGAAATTCTTCTTGATAATATTTCTAGGCAAACAAACTGTTAATACAAACTGAAATGTACTTAAAAAGAGATGATTGAAAAATAAAAGGGATGTTTTGAACAGCTATTCAAAACTTAAAGAAAACAAACCAATGAACCTATACTAGGCATTTTGATTATTTTCCACAGCTTTCTTCTCTTGGAAGATTGCAGCTCTTCTTACTGGATCATTTCTTCTGTAGAACTATTCATTGTTCCAGTCAAGACCCATCATATAGTTGTACTGGAAGTTTTGGTCTTGTCTGGCTGTCAGCTGTTCTTTGGTAAGGACTGGTTGGTTGTAAAGAAGCCTTGGACCAATCTAATCTTGCATTAGCTGAGGAGAAGTGGTATCATCAGATGGTGACACTCCCATTATATATTCCTTATATAGAGAGGCAGGTCTCTTTTTGGTGGCTTTGGGAGGCTGACCAGCAAGAGGAGCTTGGAAGTAGGAGTAAATTGATGCCTGTGATGGTCTTAGAGGCAGGGAATGGCTACTGAGAGGAGGAGGTGGGAAAGCTGTTTGGGTTGGCTGTTCAGAAGAAGGATCAATTGGATTTTCACCTCTTTGCAGGATGAACTCAGATACATTGTCAAGCTTTTTGAGAATAGCAGATTTAAGTTGTCTAATGAGGAAGGCTGAGAATTGGTTGAAGTCAGTGAAGGTGAGATGATATGGAGGGGTGTATTTGAATGGATCAAAATTCAGAGAGAGATTTGCAAATTGTGATCTGGATTTCTTATGGAATTTAGGAGGAGTTGGAGGAAAATGTTAAGGATATACAGAAGAGATTGGGAAGAGACTTTTGACAATTAGTCCCATTATGCAGCTCTTTTTGGAAAGTAGGGTCCAAAAGATGGGCTGGGCATATTGAATGCACAGAGCATACACAAGGGAGGAAGGAGCATAGAGTCATTCCTGAAGATTGTTAAAAATGAGATGGGAGAAGACAAGTTCCCATTCAGCAAGGTTTGAAAAATTGAGGGGATTTGGAAGTTTTGGAGCAGAAAAAAGGAAGCAATATTGAGTGGTGATTCTGAATTTCTTCCACTCTTCATAAGCATAAAAAAGTTGGCCCCCAATGTTCCTTGCATGAATACTCATATGAGTTTTGGTCATTTCCCAGGGATTGGGGAGATTATGAGGATTAAGAAGAGGAGGAAGAATTGGAACAGACTTAAACTTATTGTGGGCTCTTGAACTATTGGGATAGAAAAGTCAATGTCACATTCAAGTGCCCAGAAGCTAGGAGATGGCATGGATGTGTCAAGATCAATTTAAGGGATGGAGATTGATTTAGAGGGAGGGTTATCTGTAGGGGCAGGTTTGGGAGCTGATGATCCACCTTGACCTTGGGTGTGTCTGGCTTCTCTAATTCTCATAAAGTCAAATGCTTTGAGGGCTTCATCAATTGAGAATTGTCAGATAGCTGTTCAAAGAGGGAGGCTCTTTCTTCCTCAGAAATGTTGGAGACAGATTTGTCCTTGATCATTTTAATGAGATTAGGGTCGAGGATTGGAAGAGCAGTAGAATGATCAGGAGATCTGGGAGGGAGAGAGATAGAGTGTGTGACAGGAAGGGGAGGAGAAGGTAGTGTTGGGGTCTCAGCTGTTGGGGTAGATTTATGACCTAGAGAGTTCCCCCTTGACTTAGCAGGGCTCTCTGAACTAGGTAGATTCCCCCTATGGGTTTCAACTGGAGAATGAGTTTTAAGATGAAGAATGCCTTCAATGGCAGCAATATGATCTGAGCTGGAGGTGTGATGGGGAGAAGGGGGAGAGGAGTGCCTGAGTCTTTTGGGAGAAGGAGAAGGAGATCTAACAGGTTTTCTATGAACAATAACAAAGTGGTCATCAGAAGAGGATGAGGTGGTTACTTTCTCCACATTGCTTGGAAGTGCCTTAGCTGTTGGGATGTCTGCCTCAGCTGTTGAGATCACTAGATCATGTAATGGCACATCTTGCTCAGTACCAAGCTTGGCTTTCCTGATCTCTTTAATTTGTTGCTGAAGAGTCATTTGAACACCAAATTCTTCTTCATCAATCTTCATTGCACCACTGGAGCTGCTAGCTTTCCTAACCTCAGATTGTCCTTCACTAACTGGTGTTTCGTCATCAACATAGATTTTGCTCGCATTGCTATCAGCAGCTTTAACTCTTTCTCCACTCTCAGTAGTGTTCTTGTTGCTATCAACAGGTAATGAGGAGGTTTGAGAAGTGTCTCTTGTTCATTCACTGGATGTAGAGGAGGGTGATGAGGAGGGAGGTTCATCAATCTTCTTCTTGCCAGTTCTTTTAAAAGCAATGGATTTCTTCTAGCTGGTGACTTTGCTGTTGCTCTAGTGATCATCTTGGTTGCTGGAGCTTTATCAGGTCTTGACTGAGCTGTTGGGACCTTCTTGGTTGCCTTAGCTGTTGAAGACTTGGATTTGGATGGCTTAGCTGTTCCCTCTTTGGATCCTTTGAGAGGGATGGTTTTCTTATCAAACTTATTGGATTTGCTTAGAGGAACAAAAACAAGCCATTTAGTGCTGAGAATGGCTGGGTGATTATTGAGCTTCTTTGCAAGAATTCCACTCATGAACCTATATAGGTTTGGTTTGGTTGATCTCACATAAGGTTTGAGGAGAGATGGAGAAGTGGCAAGATTGAAATTTTCCAGCATGACTGTGCACCAATTAATTTTCCTTCTAATTAGGCCAAGAGCAATCCTCCATTCTGCAGAGCTTAATTGATCTAAGGAAGATTGTTTTCCACACATTCCTTTGATGACCACATCACTGAGAGCTGAATTGTTGATGGAGAGATTCTTTTTCCAGATGGATTTGTTTTCCACTGAGTCATAGTCAACATCATCTTGATTGGTGAATTGCTTGTAGAGAGTACTGAATTCCGAATCTAAGTTGGTGTTCCACACATTTTTCACAAGGCTTAAATCATTAGAGATGCCATAGGTTGTGTACACATCTTCAGGTCTGATGAGCATTGTAACATTCTCAAATACACAACGAATGGTGCTATCTTTGAGCCTTTTTCCAATTTTGTATACCTCTATACATGCATTTTCAAGAATTGGATTCTCAGCAGTTAACATGTTGAGAAGATCATTGTTTTCGAGAATGGTTTTGACGTGTCTTCCTATTTCTCCTTCAAAGAACTCGCTTTCAATGTAGTAGCCATAGGATTCTTCAGGTAGAGACATTTAAGAGGGTAAGGTGAAGAATGAGAACAGGGGAGCTAGGGTTTTAAAATAGAGGATGCGAAATCGAAAAGAAAATTGAGGGGTGTTAACTGATTCAAGGTTTAAATACAGTTAAAAGAAGATGAATCGAGGTAGATGGTGGGGACAACGGTTACAATTTTGGAAGATCGAGGCGACGTGGGGAATTAAAGTAGCCGTTTTAGGAAGATTTGAAAGTTATCCTCTTTTACTGTTCAAGTGAACAGTAAATAGAATGGAATTAAATGAGATACCATTTATTCCCAGAAATAGCGGGCGGCTATTTATGGAAAGTAAGGGACAAATATAACCTTGCACTCTTCAACATTAATATTGACCATCACATTCTTAGACTTGCCATGTTTTTTAACCAATAGTACAGATTTTATGGTCAAATCAGTTGATATTTTGAACCAACATTAAAATTTAACAGCTAAGTCTATAATCTTACTCTATTATGAATAGTCATAAATTCCTTGTGTATATAAGGAATATGGACTTAGCTGATGAATACACACTAAGTTCATTCTCTTTAGTCTTGGCTGTTGAGGGCATTCTTAGTTAAATTCTTGAAAATGGGAAGACTGTCATCTAAGTTTAGTCCTAAAAAGATGGCTCAGACAGCTAAAAAGTTAATCTTTTTAATCCCTGTAGGAGAAGAGACTGAGAGAGAAACGTTTGAGAGAGAGTACAGATCATACACTATACAGAGTGATCATCAGTTGCAGGAGGAAGTTGAACAGCTTCCCTTTGATCACCCTCTTAAGTATAGAGAAATGAAAGAGAGAGAGAGAAGAGAAAGAGAGATTGGGAGTATGAGAGGGAAGTTTTGGAGAAGTTATAAAGATAGAGATTGGAACATCAGAATGAGGTTAAAGGTAAGGGAAAAGAGAAATAGGAGGAGGAGAGAGGAAGTATAAAGTTGTTTGGACAGAACATGAGGGTAGGGAAAGGAGAGAGCAGCAATGCAAGTGCTGCACAAACAGGAGTTCAAAGGGTTCATTCTCTTGGAGATTTGATAAGAAAGGAGGGTTTAAAGGTCCATAAGAAGGATATTGGAATGATAGCTATTGAGGGAAATCAGGTGTTGAGGCCATTTACATTGAGGGAGCTAATGAGTCAGGAAGATATCTTAGCTGTTCAGGCCAAAAAGGTGCATGTTGCTGAACAGCTAAGGGATTATGTCCCAGTGACAAGGGATACTTTGTCAATAAGCATGGCAGTGCTTGAAGGGAGGGGAGATAATTTTAATGGGGTCCAGCAATCACCATTAACTACTCACACTCAACTGTTTAAGCAGTATTTGAGGTGTTGTAGTCCTATTCAAGTCAAGGAAGAGGATATTGGAGGTCCTTCTTCCCACATGGCAATGATAGCTGCTGAGAGTATGCAGACTTCAGGAACCTTTAGCTTTGTTTCTCCCTTGGATGATTTCCCATTTATGATGCTGTGGAGGAGTGGTGGCCAAGAACCATGGGTCCACCTCTTCAGCATTCAGTTTCTTTCATAGATCCTGTTATGGAGAGTCATCCAGTGTGGTTGGAAAGATATTTGGGGATAGGTCAGTCCACACCAGCTAGGTCAAATGAAAGGGGAGATTTGCAGGACAAGGGGTCTGGATGTTGTTGGAAACAGATCTTGTAAGAAGGCAGAGGGTTTTGACCAGCTAAGTTAGATAGTTAGCTGTTGGGATAAGATTTTGTTGAACTTTTTGTTTTGGAGTGGGATTTTGAGGAGGGAATCCTACCAAGTTCTATAAGGTTAGAGGTGTTTTAAGTAGAAGTATCAAGTTATATGATGTAAGCAGGCAATCATATAATTGTCCTTGAATAGAGATCTGTTTGGTTAGCTGTTGGGATACTGTAAGACAGCTAACTATGTCTTTGCACTTCTTTAAAGTTTATGAAATGGATTTCTAGTTTATCCCTTTTACTTAGGCAAGTTAATCATTCCTAACATTGCTCTCAAAAGTTCAAACCTCTTTTCAGAGACATTATCCTCAGTACCAACTTTGGATAAGTTGATATTTCCTTTTTCAACATGGTCTCTAATGTAGTGGTGTCTGACTTTAATGTGTTTTGTTTTAGAATGTTGAACAGGGTTCTCAGTCATAGAAATTGTGCTGGAATTATCACAAAATATGGGGATATTTGTGACATTCATACCAAAGTCTTGAAGTTGACTTTTTAGGTACAATATTTAGGAATAGCAGAGACCAGCTGCAATATATTCAGCCTCACCTGTTGAGGTTGCAACTGAAGTTTGCTTTTTGCTAGACCAGGACACAATCCTTGATCCAATAAATTGACATCCACCACTTGTTGATTTTCTATCCAGATTGCATCCAGCATAATCTGAGTCAGTAAAGCCAATTAGTGAGAATGGATATTCATTAGGATACCACAAGCCATAATCAGGAGTTCCCTTTAAATATCTCAAAATCCTCTTAACAACAGCAAGGTGAGATTCTTTGGGATTGGCTTGGAACCTTGTACAGAGACATACACTAAACATGATGTCTGGTCTTGATGCTGTAACATATAGGAGAGATCCTATATAGCTTCTGTAAAGTGTTTGATCAACACTTTGACCATCAGTGTCAGCATGAAGTTTTGCAGTTGTAGACAAATGTGTCTTAGCTGTTGAGGAATTCTGCATATCAAACTTCTTTATCATATCTCTAGTGTACTTGTCTTGGTTAATGAAGATTCCATCCTTCATTTGTTTGACTTGGAGACCTAAAAATAAGGTTAGTTCTCCAATCATGCTCATTTCAAATTGTTTTTGCATAAGATTTCCAAATTCTTTGCAAAGATCTTCATTTGATGAACCAAAAATGATGTCATCAACGTAAACTTGAATGAGTAGGGTATCATCTCCATATTTTTTGATGAACAGAGTATTGTCAATATGACCTTTGGTGAATCCCTTTTCAAGTAAGAATTTGGACAAGGTATCATACCATGCTCTAGGGGCTTGCTTTAGACCATACAAGGATTTGTCCAACTTGTATACATGGTCTGGGAATTTGGGATGTTCAAATCCAGGAGGTTGAGCAACAAATACTTGTTCATTAAGTACTCCATTCAGGAATGCACTTTTGACATCCATTTGAAATACTTTCATCCTTTTAAAAGATGCAAAGGCTAGAAATAGTCTTATGGCTTCAAGTCTTGCTACAGGAGCAAAAGTTTCATCATAATCTATTCCTTCTTCTTATCTGTATCCCTGAGCAACAAGACTGGCTTTGTTTCTTACTACAGTACCATCTTCACTCATTTTATTTCTAAATACCCATCTGGTACCTATGATAGTTTGATTTCTTGGTTTGGGAATAAGTTTCCATACTTTATTCCTTTCAAACTGTTCCAGTTCTTCTTCCATTGCTTCTATCCAGTCTGCATCTTGAAGAGCTTCATGGATCTTCTTGGGTTCCATTTAAGAGATGAAGGCACTCATGAAAATATCATAGTGAGGAATGCCTTCAGGAATGATTTCCTTTTGTATAGGAATGGAGATAACAAGGTTCTCATCATTGTTAATGGGGATTGGAGTGGAGATTTGAGAAGGGGTTATTTGACAGCTAACAGATTCATCTTGGCTGTTAGGAAAGGGAAAGCTGTTGGGAGTAGGTAAGCTGTTGGAGGTGTCTTTGGGTAGAACATAAGGAAGAATAGAGTTGATCTCATTTGGAGAAGAGGAATTATTGGTTGTTGGTGAAGGTTCTGGAAGGTTGTCAGAATTTCCAATATTTTCATCAAAATCATATAAGTCAGTGTTGCTTTGATCATTGTTTTCATCAAAGTCAACATGAATTGATTCTTCTACAACCAGTCTTCTTTTGTTATACACTCTGTAGGCTTTACTAGTGTTGGAGTAACCAAGAAATATTCCTTCATCACTCTTGGAATCAAACTTATCCAGGTTATTCTTTCCATTGCTGTGAATGTAACATTTGCTCCCAAATCCATGAAAATAGGATATGGTGGGAACCTTTCCATTCCACAACTCATATGGGGTCTTCATATAAAACTTATTGATGAGAGTTTTGTTTTTAACATACACAGCAGTAGTTATAGCTTCACCCTAAAAGTACTTAGGAAGATTATGTTCTGACAGCATTGCTCTTGCTGCTTCACAAATGGTCCTATGCTTTCTTTCTGCAACTCCATTCTGTTGAGGAGTTCTTGGAGCTGAAAAGTTGTGATCAATCCCTATTTGATTGCAATAAGTGTCCACTCCAGTGTTCTCAAATTCAGTTCCATGATCAGATCTTATCATTTTGATAGACAAGCCTTTAAAGTTCTGAACTTTGTTGAACAGCTGAGTGAGATTATGAAGGGTATCACTTTTGGATTCAAGAAGGATGATCCAAGTGAATCTTGTGTAATCATCAACAACTACAAGGGAATATCTCTTTCCACCTAGAGATCTACTTCTAATGGGACCAAATAAGTCCATATGAAGGAGATCAAGAGGTTTGGTTGTGTCCAGTCTTGTTTTAGCAGAGAAGGATGTCTTCTTTTGTTTTCCACATTGACAAGCTCTGCACAGCTTGTCCTTCTTGAAGGGTATTTTGGGGAGACCCTTAACAAGGTTGGAGATTGACAATTTTGAAATGGTTTTGAGATTTAGATGATCAAGTCTTTTATGCCACAGCCAAGACATATCTGATTGACTGTAGGTTAAAAGACAATGAGCAGTAGAGGATTAGACTACTTCAAGGTGGAGGCAGTAAAGGTTCTTCTTTCTAACTCCTGTTAAAATAACCTTGTTGGTCTTGTCTTTGAATTGGCACTGATCCTTTGTGAAAATAACATGGTAACCTTTGTCACAAATTTGACTAATGCTGATCAAATTGTGCTTCAGGCCTTCAACATAAGATACATATGTAAAGATAATCTCCTTGGTCACTAGATTGCCTGATCCTTTGACTCTTGCTTGGGAATTGTCACCAAATGTAACATTGGGACCATTATTGGGTGTTAACTGTTGAAGCCATTCCTTGTTGTAGGTCATGTGTCTGCTACATCCACTATCTAAGTACCAGATTCCTTTATTGGATTCCTACAAAACAAAATAAAAAATTATGGTACCCTTTATTCTTTTTGGGTCCAAAGGATTAGATTTTCTTTGGTACCCTAGCCTTGCCACCTGATCTTCTTTTGAAGAACTGGTTAAGGGTGTTATAGTAGGACATGATTTGCATCATGTAGGGTGTCAATGTGAAGGGTTAAGGTGGATTATATAGGTGTCCAGTGTTGTATGGGTTTTGATTGTAGTTTGGTTGATGGAAATGAGATTGCTGTCTGGGATTTTGTGAGTGGTATGAAGATCTAGGAGAGAACTTTTGTGACTGATAGGTATGGCTTTCCCATTGGAATATTGTCAGTTTTGTCTAGGTTGCCTGGATTTCCTTTGCTGTCTAGCATGTCTTGGCTGTCCAATTTGCCTTGGTTGTTCAGCTTGTCTTGGCTGTTCAGCTTTCTTTGGATTTCTGGCTTGTCTAGGCTTCCTAGGTTTCTGTTCTTGCTTCCTTTTCTGAGATTTAGTATCATCAGTGCTAGTGGAAGATTGATACTTAGGAGCTATGGGAGAATCCTCTTTCAATTTACTCTCTTCACTCCTCTGTTTGTATACATCTTCCTTTGTTTGAATGGGGTAAGATGGTTTCTTGGTAGAGAATGTGTTAAGACTTTGTAAAATCATAGTTTCAACAACTCTATCACCAGTAGGTGGAGTGTAGATTTTGAGTGTAGGGTTTTTAGCTCCTATTCCAGATCTGTCCCCAGGATGTCTTTGATTAAAGTGATACATGGATAGAGCATTGCTTGATTTGTTCTAGGAATCAATTTTGCCTTTTAAAGCAATGTTTTCTTCCTTCAAGATACTCATTTCATGTTCATTATCCTGTTGGGACTTAGAGCAGTCAGTCTCAGCTGTTGAGCTAATTATGTCATTTTCGAGTTTTTGACATTTTTCTTCTAGATCCTTTTTGGTTGTTTCAAGGTTAGCGTTTAGGGATTTGAGATTTTCAATGGTTTTTGATTGTTCAAGGTTTTCTGTGATGAGGGCAGCAAAGCTAAACTCTTGTTTCTTCTTTTGAATCAAAAGGGTGCAGACTAAATATTTAAAGCCATCAATGTTAAGAGAATTAAAATTATGTACCTCTTTGAGTTCTTCAGCAGCAGCTAAGGCTTCAAGGTCTTCTTCATTATCTGAATCATCACATTCCTGTGCAACCAAACATAGTAGTGCTTCTTCTTTATCACTATCTGAGTCTGATGAGTCAAATTCTTCATCACTAAACCTAGAAGAGTCAGCAAGCATGACTTGTTCTTTATTTTTATCATTCTTAGCCTTGACACAATTAAAACAATTGCACCTAGAACTATGAATGACATATTTAGAATAGGTCATTATTTTTTAGTTTTCCCTTGGTTTCTTAGGTTCTTTACAATATGCAGCATAGTGATCTGGTTTACCACAGTTGTAACACTCAATGTTCTTCTTGATAACTTCTTGAGTTGAGTTGGATGGTGAAGGACTGTATCTTCTATCAAAAGCTTTCTTTTGATGCTTCATGACATTTCTGACAGCCATGGAGATGAGACTTGGGATGTCTTCTTGAGATATAGGCTTTGATTCTTGTTTAGGAGTTATGTTCAGTTTTTGTAGAGCATTAATAACAAAAGTGTCAATGTCCTGTTGAGAAAATTGTTTCTGGGTTTGCTCTTGAGCTACAAGGGCAAGAGTTTGAGATATGGTGGATGTTGGTTGAATTTTGATCATTCCTTCCAGTTCATAAGCTTCAAGTTTACCAAAGTATTGTTCTATGGTCATACTACTCCATTCAGCTCCTTCTCTAATGGGAAGGGCTACTTTCTCATATTCTTGAGGAAGATTAGAGTAGATCTTTAAGCATAGGTCAGATTGTTCAAAGGTTTTGCCATGGTCTGAAATGGCTCTTACAAGATCTTCAAATCTTGGTCTTGCAGCACTCACTTTCTCTCCAGGATAGAATTTGAAGTTGTCTAACTGTCTTAATAGGTTATATAGATTATGGGTTCTAACACTGGTGTGTTTAGTGAACTTTTTGTTAATTAATTCCCATGCTGCTTTAGCACTTGGTACTTTAGCTATTTCTTGAGCTAGGGAGTCATTTACACCTTTTTGCTGAATGTTTTTTACTTTTAAGTTTGCAGTCATAAGTTGTCTTTGTGCATCAGTCCAGTTTTCAGGAGATTTGAGTTTGCTACCTCCTCCATTGACTTCAGCTTGAGTGGGAGGTTCAACTTCATTTTCTAATACATACCAGTTCCATATGCTATTAGCATATAGATAGGTTTTGATTTTTGATGAATAAATCTCAAAGGATCCACAATCATCAATGTGTGGAATGTCCTTTTCATTGTTTCTTCTTGGTTGATGCATGGTGGGTTGAATGGATCTATCACAAGTTGTTAGACTCTGTATGGTGAATCCAAGCTCTGATGCCAATTGAAAGGCCCTATTAAACTAAATGAACAGATTAATTAAAACTTGGACAGCTAACGGTTTGAGGTTAGCTGTTTAGAGATAATTATAAAAAGAAATGTGCAGCGGAATAAAAATAAGTAAGTAAATGAAAGGACAAGGTGTACGTGTGTGTTAGTGTTGAGACAAGAGTGTACACAGTATTTTAAAGTGGCTCAGAGGCAAACCCTTCTCTTACATCCACCCCCTCTGTTGGAACAGTGAGATCAATCCACTATAATCCGCTCTCTTTAGAGCTTACAAGAATTGATAAGGCAAGTTCCTTTGAACCCCCTCTACTTAATTGACACTTCAATTAAGGTTGCTTCTTTCAAAGCTAAAAGAAAAAGAAAATAAAATAATCACAAGTGTGTTTACAAAAATATAGCTTGGCTGTTAGCTGGCTGAAAGAGGGTTGTAACTGGGTGCAAGAAGGCACAATATTTGCAGGGGTTTATGCAAATATTTAAGGACTGCAAGGAGAATATGCAGTAAGGCTACAAAGGTTTTCAAACAGTGTAGGGTTGTGGGATAGGTGAAAAAGGTTCACTTGACAATATGCCAGTATACTCCTTTATATAAGGGTTGGCATATAGCCGTTGGGGGACACATAGCCGTTTGGGGGACAAAGGTACAGAGAATTAATGGTCAGTCTTTGACTTTGACTAATAGTATATTATTCCTTTGTTTGCAGGTTGTCAAGGTTTGGAGAAGGTGTATTCACACTTGGTCAAGCTTCAATATGTGTTATTCTAATGTTGATAACATTGGAATAATCATTCTTCAAGGTTTTGATGACGTGGAGTCTCAGCTTTTGGTGAAGAACAGTCTTAGCTGTTGGAGCAGAGGAGCTCAGCTGTTGGGCTTGTAGGGCCTTAGCTGTTGAAGCTTGTTTGAATATATCATCTTGATAATTCATTTGAGGTTGAGGGAGTTTGTAATAGGTAGTTCTTCAGTTTGCTTGATGTGTGGATGATTGATAAATCATGTAGAAGCTTGGCTTGTTGGGGTTTATCTTGGGTTGCCTGTGTTCAGGTCTTTTGTATACATCATCAATGGATTGATTATTTATTTATCAAAACATATTTACTATGATTATTTGTGAGTTAAGCATAGTGAGGTACTAACAATAAGGTTAAAGGACAGATGTGCTGGAGCTCATTGAGTGGAGCACGTGTCCTTTATAGCCGTTAGACACATAACACAAATATGACCGTTGTGGACATATGTCCTTAGATGCGGGCGCATACGTGCTATTTAACCACCATTGGATCATTGGCGCAGTTTGAATTTCTTCAAGTCTTCATGTATTCAATAAATCACCAAGTGTTAAATCATTCACAATGAGGCGCGTTGAGCCAATGGGGCGCATAGGCGCGTTGAACCATTTGGGGCGCATAGTTCATGCGCGCTAAAAGAGGCGCATAGGCACATGAGATGAGAGGCGCGTAGGCGCATGGCTCAAACTGAACAAGGTGATTTACTTCAAACTTGACATTCTTGCCCTATTCCTAAGCCTATTATATTACAATGGATTACCTAAAAAATGAAGTATAAATACTTCTTACATGTGGGTCTAAAGTCCATGAAATAAAACTTAGGTGATGGATCAATCAAATCTAATCAATCCTATTACATTGAAACTGAGATATAAGTGGGCAAACCCAACATCTAGGTTTAATATCTAAAAGATATTTACAAATATAATTGGAATATATAATATTCCTTATATCTGTCCCTTAATGAGTGTCCAAATTTCATGACATCTGAAAATCTCAACTTTTTGTACAATTTGGTGGCAAAGATTCATATATAATCTTGTAATCTCATTTCCAAACATTTAGTTTTGCACGTATAAAGAGACCGGTGAAAAAAATATATTTAGGGACAAAGTTATGTTAAAAAAGACACTCATTTTGGGACAAAGATTTTTTGAAAATGGACACTCATTTAGGGACAAAGTGAGTAATAAGTAAAAGCCTAATGCCGTTTATGATAAAGTCTGAGGTTCCATCCCAAAATCAATTGGCAATGGGAGGAGTAGCCCAGGATCTTTCTATAGTCAATGTTTGGCTGGTTAATTTCCGATATGAGATAATTGACTCTAACACGCCCCCTCACGTGTAGCCGGGCTTTGCCAAGACTTACAACGTGGAATTGTTACGGGTGGCGCGGAGCAACATCGTAAGCCGTTGGGCCTGCACGTGTAACAGGCCAGCTCTGATACCATGATAAAGTATGAGGTTTCATCCCAAAACTGTTTGGCAATGGGAGGAGTAGCCCAGGATCTTTATATAGTCAATGCTTGGCTAGTTAATTCCCGATATGGGATAATCGACTCTGACAATTGTCCCAAAAAGTTCTTCCGATTTACAGTTTAGGCTTATATGTGTATAAACACAATATGACTAGTGAAACAAGTGTTCATATCCTTAAAAGTTTGAATATTCAAATGTGAATATTATTTTGAGACGAAGGGAGTATATTAGAACATACACTTTCTAATATTAGAATAGGCGCATGATGGTATTAGAGCACACAATTACAAAAAACTTGTTTTTCCATCTGTTAGTGTAAAACACGTTGTTCATAAAAACGAATCTTACGACTACATTGTCTGACGTGTACAAAGACAACTACTACTCTCCTTTTTGAGATGATTTATTTCGAAGAGCACTATCATAACCATTAAGCTTGAATGTTCCATGGCATTTTACCTCTTCCGCTATGAAATGACCAAGACAACTTTCTTATCGTCGTGTTATATAAAGTCATTTCTTACTTTTATATTTTTTATTATTTATTTATTTAATAAACCAATGTGATTTTCATTTATTTGATAAAAGAAAGAATGTTAATGGAACCGACATGATGGATGCACAATCCATCCAAGATTCCACACCTGAAACACAGACGGAAATCTAGAGTTGATCTACTCCATTTAGCTGTACATTTAGCTAATCGGGTTTACTAAGGAGCGTTTGCAATTCAAAACTTATTAATTGTCGTAATTCCTCTTTTAATAATGTTAGAGTAAGTGACTTTCAAAGAAGTCGTGAAATCAAGAAGAAGACATAAATTGGGCTGTGCACGAGTCGTGCACAGCTGCACGAGTCGTGTAAGGCAGTTTTGCCTAAAGCGCGCAAAGGAGCCCACCTTGTGATCCGTGAGTGGAAGTTTGTTTACACGATTCGTGCTCACATGCAGAACTCGTGTAATACGGCAGACTTGGTCCAGATCTTGGCGGACAAGGCAGAAACGCGTGGGACTTATTGCTTCCTTGTGGGAGATGTATTTTGGGACTCCTATTGTCTTCAGGGTTAGGTCTCTTGCAGTATATACAAGTTAATAACTAGTAGCCTCCATAACATTGAGAGTAAATTAGAGATCAATAATTCTAGATCTAGGGTTTTGCATAGCTAGGAATTTTGTGATCAAAATTCATGCAAACATAGATTAGTGTGATCAACTTCGTGTAATTGTTTCTCCGCCATAATAATATATGTTTCCCTTTGCCCGTGATAATATTTGTTCTTCGTGTGTTCTTGGTAAACATGTAAAATTACCGTTTTATCTCTCTACATCCCGCACTTATATACCATTGGACATTATTCATAGCAATGTGTGGACCTCTCCCGTCCTTAGTTCCGCGGGTCACCAATACTGTGTCTTATTCATTGATGACTACACAATTTTTTTGTGGACATTTCGATTGGGTAAAAAATCACGAATCTATCCTCTTTTTCTCTCCTTTACAAACATGATTAAAACCCAATTTGAAAGATCTATCAAGTGTTTTCAATGTGATTATGACCGGGAATTCGATAACTCTCAATTTAACACATTTTGTCATAATACTGGGATGGTATTTCGTTTCTCGTGCCCTCATACCTCATCCCAAAATGGGAAAGCCGAATGAACCCTACGTACTATTAATAATCTAGTGGACACCCTCGTTGCTCATTCCTCTATGCCAGCCTCATTTTGGCATCATGCCTTGGCTATGGCAACTTACCTACTTAATATTATCCTGCACAAGAAACTTCGAAATCTCTCCCTTACACACCTTCTTTATGCTCGTGTCCCTTCCTATGACCATCTACGGGGTTTAGGGTGTCTTTGCTTTCCACGCATCCCATCCACCACCATTAACAAACTTCATGTCCGAGCTAATTCGTGTGTATTTTTGGGATACCCTCTGTAAGTGCAGAACGTGGTGTTACCACAAGTGCTGCCAACACTTTCCCAGTGTTGCCGACGGGCTGAAGAATTATATTTGTATATTTGCTTCATAAATAATTGCTGGACTAATGACTAATATTATTGCAAGTTTTATTGTCTATGTTGGTCCATTTTCAGGTATAACCTATGCTAGAATAATGCAAGGAAGTTAAAAAGAAGTTATGGATAAAATGGGATTTTATCCATAAACATGTGGGATATTCTCAACAACAATCACATGGGTATTTGACCCATTCAACGGCTGAGTTATGGAGGAGAAAGTACAAGGCGCTGAAGCTAGGAAGTACAACAAGGCGAAGCACAAAACTTGGACACAAAGAATTTGTTCGTACAAATTAGGAAATGTGGGAATTATCCTCCCCAAGGCTCGGCCTACTAACTCCACTCTCTCCCCACGCTTTTGATCAACAACTACCCATTTTGAAGTATTCCCCAAGTCTCTTGAAGACTATAAATAGCAAGGGATGGGAGAAGAGAAAGGACACACACTACAACACTCCCTTGCACAAGAAAAAGGCTATACACTCATTGGTTCCGATAGACCCCGTCTTCCCAAACCTCTTTCCATTATTGTAATCTCAGGTTATAAGTTTGTCTTGGCTAGGATAGGGTTTCTTGTATAGTCCTTAGTCGTTCCATTGAGCATATATTGTAATAGCGATAGGGAACTCTCGGCCTTGTACGTATAACTCATATTTATAGTAAAGGTCTCGCCTTTTGAGGCACCTCTCGAGATATATACTTTATATATCTTGAGAAAAATAATTCTTGTGTTTTTATTCCGCTGCAAACTCTTTTCAGAAACTGTTTTCAACTCGGGTGTGTGTGTGTGTTGTCCAAAGTGTTATCGTTGCTCTGACAATACCTTTGATTACACTTTCTAAAACCTAAGGCCATTGACATTTTCAATTGGTATCAGAGCTGGTTACTTGACATACTAAGTATTTGATCCAGTTTGTCATGGCCTTGAATCTTGCTAATCCATATCTTGAGAGACTTTCTATTCTTCTTGGCTCGAATCATATTTCCCTTAGGAATAGTGAGGAAAGAGAGCTAGAAAACATTAAATAACGTGATCAAACAGCCATGTTGACCATGGCTTTGGAGCACTCAAAGTCAGATTCAGAAAGTGTTGCCAATGGTGTTACCCAGAGTGCGATAACACCAAGCTCAACACCCAGCAGGTATAATCCTTTTAAATTTTCTGACGATTTTTGCTTTCATGGTTCAATTAATGTTGATGCGGAAGTCCAGATGAGGAGGATTTAAGCAAGGATGAGCTCATTGATGGGTTAAAAGATCTCTACAAGGCATTTTTCAAAGAATGGAAGAAAGAGAACAAGATGGTTGCGATCTTAACCAAGGAAAATCATGAGCTAAAAGACTCTTTGACTCGGTTGGCGGTGCAATTCACAAAGTTGGATGTTGAACTTGTCAAAGTCAAGTCCAAGTTGAAGCTAGCCGAGACTACCTTCAAAAAGTTCAACACGGCGTTCTCAAAATTGGATGAAATACTAGACTTGAGTAAGTCACTCAAAGCAGGTATTGGGTTCCAAGACTCTCTTGACAAAATCACTTCTACTATAATGAATGAAAATAATGAAACATGTTTTGTAAAAGAACATGAAAAAGTAAAAAGTTGTTCATCAAGTGATATTTCTGATCAACCGTGTGTGTGTGAATATTGTCACACAACTGGACAAAGTAAATTTGATTGTTTTACACTCAAAAAGAAAAATTCAAGTTCACATGTGTTATCTAAAGTGTTACCTAACACTCAAGACAACACTGGTGATCAGAAAATTAAAAAGTCTAAAAAGAAAGTCTGGTTTTTAAAATCTAATCATAAATGCAATGTTGTATTTGCCTCTTTGAAGACTAACATTTCAGGTTCATGGTACTTTGATAGTGGTTGTTCACATCATATGACGGGAACAAAATTGTTCTTGAACGACTATGAATCTATCCAAGGAGAAACGGTGAAATATGGAGGTGGAGGAAAGAGCAATATAATAGGGAAATGTACACTTGATATTTCCGGATTCCCTGCCTTAAAGAATGTCTTGCACGTTGATGGATTGGTTGCTAATTTAATTAGCATTGGCCAATTGTGCGATGACAACTTGGAGGTAAAATTTAATAAAAATACTTGTGAAGTTTTTGATAACACTAACACTTGTGTAATGTCAGGAACTAGATCAAGTGACAATTGTTATCTTGGTGATAAACAAGTATGCAATTTAGTCAATATGGATGACACAATTTTGTGACATCAAAAATTGGGACATACCCCTTATGAAAACTTAAAGAAAATTTTCCAGTTTGAGGCTGTCAAAGGAGTCCCCAATCTGAATCTGAAGAATAAAATTGTGTGTGGGGACTGCCTTAAAAGTAAGGAGACTTGTGTTACCCACAGTGTTACCCAACACCAAGAGCAACACTTTGGGGCAACACATTGTTTTCAGCTTTTGCACATGGACTTGATGGGTCCAATTGAGGTAGAAAGCCTGGGAGGTAAGAGGTATGTTTTTGTTATAGTTGATAATTTCTCTAGGTTTTCTTGGGTATATTTCCTAAGAGAAAAATCTGAAACTTTAGATAAATTTAAACTCTTGCACTCCAAAATCAAAAACATGTTTTGTGCTTCTATTTTCTGTATAAGATCCAATCATGAAAAAGAATTTGCAAATGTTTCCTTTTATACTTTTTGTAAGAAAAAGGGGATACACCATGATTTTTTGATCTCTAAACCACATGGTGTGGCTGAAAAGAAAAATAGGACATTGCTTGATATGGCCCATGTTATGCTATTCTCTAAAAGGATTTCAAAAAAAATTTGGGCTGAAGCTTTGAGCACGGCTTGTCACATTTCTAATAGAGTCTTTCTAAGACCCGGTTTAACTATGACACCCTATGAGATTTTGAATGGAAATAAACCTCATGTTCATTACTTCCATGTATTTGGGTGTGTATGTTACATATTAAAAGACTGGGATCGCTTAGCTAAATTTTACTCTAAGAATGATAAAGCTATTTCTCTTGGATATTCACATGACAATCTTGCATATCGAGTGTATAATTTGAGAATGGGAACTATTCAAGAATCTGTAAACATTGTTTTTGATGATCTGTCAAGTGTTGCAGATGAACCAGGTGTTTATCCTCGTTTGATACTGCTGGAACAACCTCAAAGTGAATTTGACATTTATGTTGGACCAAGTGTTGACATAAGTGTTGGACCAGATGTCGGCCCCAGTGTTACCACACCTGAGGCAACACCAGAAATAACACCAGAAGTCAGACCAGTTGCAGAAAATGAAAACAATGAGGACTCCATTAGAGTTGATGATCCCGTCAGAAGAGATCCCCCTTTGAGAATTCAAAAGAATCATTCTATATCCCAAGTGATAGGGAGATTAGACGAAGGGATACAAACTAGAAATAAGGAACCGGTTAATTATCGAGACATGGTGAGATATGCTAAGGTAAACCATTCATGTTTTCTTTCTAAGCTTGAATCTGAAAATACTTTGAAAGATGAATATTTGATTCAAGTTTTTAACCATAAGAGACTTTCTAACTTGAAGAAGTCTCTTGTTCCATTTCTTGTTTAAACCCCTTGGATCATCTTTGTTGTTGTACAATATTTTAATTTTTGAAAAAAAAAAAATCTTTTTAGTTTTTGTTTAATGCCTTCGCGGCGGCACATGCTAACCTTTTTGTTTCGGTAGGTTTGTACTTGTTAACATGTTTGTCAAATCCCCTTTGTACTCAAAAGTGACAAAGTCACTAATTTTTGTGATAAAATAAAAGGCAAAAGGCAAAAAGCACTTATAGTATTTCCTAAGTAACTCAGGGCACGGCGTTCGCTGCGACGATGCACTCTTGCCAAAGGGAGATACTATCTAGTGATTTCGTACTAAGTATTAGGAACATGGAGTTCGCTACTACAGTGTATCCTACTTGAAAGGTGCAAATCACTAAAGTATTTTTTACACTTTATAAGGACTCGGAGCACGGAGCTCGTTACTACGATGCTATCTTGTAGATATTAAAGTGTAAATTATGCTTATTTTAAAGTGCTTAAAGATGAAGAACAAGCTTATTTTATCTAACTTGTTAGATTTATTTTACCTTAAACACTCTTAATTAAGGCTTGCTATGCCTCAAATGTTTGAATTTGGGAAGCTTGTTTTTGCCTCAAATGGTTATTTAAAAGAAGCCTAACAATTTACCTCAAGTGTTAATAATGAGGATTGTTGTGCCTTATGTTCTTTTAAGTAAAAAGTTTTTATCAAGGGGATATTTGACTTATGTGTTTTCTAAAGTGTTACCATCATTACCAATAACACATTAGTATGTGCCACATTATTTTTTTATTTATTATTTTCTCGGAATTAATATTTAAATTTTGAAAGTCCGAAAGTCTTTTATAATTTGAGGAGTTTTTTTATTTTCAAAAGTCTTTATTAAATTCCTTTTTATTTTTTGTGAATTTAATTAGGTAACTTCATCCCTAAAATTTCGGAGTAAAATTTCAAATAAAACTCAAAAATTTGTGGGATTTGGTCACCTATGCCGAATTCTCCTAGTTATTTTTTTTTTCTTTCTTTTTCGTTTCTTTAAAAAAAAAAAAAAAGGCTTTTTGGGGATAATGGCCGGTTGTTTTGATTAAATTGTGAGTGATGTGATTGAGTTTAACTATCTAGCTAAGAAATAGGGGGAGTTGAGAGTTTATAGGGTTTAGGAAGAGACCTATCATAATGAGTGTTTATCTCTTCCATTTGAATACTTCCTAAAATATCCAAATTAAACCCCCTCCTCCTCTCACCGATCTCCCTCTTTCTTTCGCCGATCGCTCCCTCTCAGTCTCTCTCACGCTCAAAATCTCTCTTCCAAAATTCTTTCCTTCTATTCTCAAAACTCTATAAATGGCTTCCCCTTCCAAAACCTCAAATGAGCACATGGAAATCTCGCCATTGTTGTCTCCGGACCTCCATCTGTTCCGGTCGGACAGGCTCCTCCTACGTCGGCTCCTTCCCAACCTATATTGACTAAATTGCATACTTGTTTATCAACAAGATAGCAATTGTCACTTGATCTAGTTCCTGACATTACACAAGTGTTAGTGTTATCAAAAACTTCACAAGTATTTTTATTAAATTTTACCTCCAAGTTGTCATCGCACAATTGGCCAATGCTAATTAAATTAGCAACCAATCCATCAACGTGCAAGACATTCTTTAAGGCAGAGAATCCGGAAATATCAAGTGTACATTTCCCTATTATATTGCTCTTTCCTCCTACTCCATATTTCACCGTTTCTCCTTGGATAGATTCATAGTCTTTCAAGAACACTTTTGTTCCCGTCATATGATGTGAACAACCACTATCAAAGTACCATGAAATGTTAGTCTTCAAAGAGCCAAATACAGATTCATACAGACTTGTAGAAATTCTTTGCATAGTATTCTTCACAAACAGGGGGAGATATGCTGCTATGCTGCCACAAGTGCTGTTCTGCAAAGCTGCCACAAGTGCTGTTCTGCAAAGTGCTAATGCACATGTGCGGGCTAGTGCTACTCAAACAGGTTTGGTAGTTGGTGTGTTTCTATTCTTGGTAGTTTTTAAAAACAATTTTTTATGTTAGTTGTTTTAAAACTATTAGGTTGCACTTAACATTTGTTTTACATTTGTTTTTTGGTTGGTTTATTTGTGTGAAGTGTGTTAAACACTTCATGGTTTTTGGATTTTATAACTTTGGTTTTGTTTTCGATAATTAGTTTTTAATCATGTTTAGTTTACTTGGTTTAAAACTATTTCAAAATCATTGTTTTTCGGTTGACTTGCCTCTTTGAGGGGGAGTTAATCTTTGCGGGGAGAATTTATGTATATTCTGTATTTGTGGCTAACATTGTCCTGCAGGGCCACAGCATTATTTAGTTTGTGAATCAATATACAATTAAGGGGGAGATTGTAAGTGCAGAACGTGGTGTTACCACAAGTGCTGCCAACACTTTCCCAGTGTTGCCGACAAGCTGAAGAATTATATTTGTATATTTGCTTCAAAAATAATTGCTGGACTAATGACTAATATTATTGCAAGTTTTATTGTCTATGTTGGTCCATTTTCATGTATAACCTATGCTAGAATAATGCAAGGAAGTTAAAAAGAAGTTATGGATAAAATGGGATTTTATCCATAAACATGTGGGATATTCTCTACAACAATCACATGGGTATTTGACCCATTCAACGACTGAGTTATGGAGGAGAAAGTACAAGGCGCTGAAGCTAGGAAGTACAACAAGGCGAAGCACAAAACTTGGGCACAAAGAATTTGTTCCTACAAATTAGGAAATGTGGGAATTATCCTCCACAAGGCTCGGCCAACTAACTCCACTCTCTCCCCCACGTTTTTTATCAACAACTACCCATTTTGAAGTATTCCCCAAGTCTCTTGAAGACTATAAATAGCAAGGGATGGGAGAAGAGAAAGGACACACACTACAACACACCCTTGCACAAGAAAAAGGCTATACATAGACCCCGTCTTCCCAAACCTCTTTCCATTCGTGTATAGTCCTTAGTCGTTCCATTGAGCATTTATTGTAATAGCGATAGGGAACTCTCGGCCTTGTACGTATAACTCATATTTATAGTAAAGGTCTCGCCTTTTGAGGTACCTCTCGAGATATATACTTTATATATCTTGAGAAAAATAATTCTTGTGTTTTTATTCCGCTGCAAACTCTTTTCAGAAACTGTTTTCAACTCGGGTGTGTGTGTGTTGTCCAAAGTGTTATCGTTGCTCTGACAACACCTTTGATAACACTTTCTAAAACCCAAGGCCATTGACATTTTCACCCTCAAGTTCATAGGGGATATATATGCTATGGCCTCTCTACCCATAAGATCATTCTTTCTCGACATGCCGTTTTCGATGAAAAACAGTTTCCCTTTACCAACTCAACCCCATCTGATAACCTCAAACAAGACTATTCCTTTCTTGATGATGGACCAAGCCATTCCTCTATCACTTATCCCATTCTGTTAGGTCCTCTAGTGCCCCATTAGCCCAAACTTCTCCTCCTAATCCACTTGAAGCCCCACTCGCCCATACGCCTTCTCCTTGGCCCACTATAATTTTGGCCCATCCCCTTCATCCCTTACACGCGGTTATCGCACCTAGTGGCTCACTTTCCCAAGTCCCTCATACTGACCCACCTGGCCCCCCACTAGCCCAAGATGACTCTCACTAGCCCACATCTCCTTTGGCCCATAGCATTACCCTTCCCATTGGGCCACCATCTCCAGCAACAATCCAACCTGATCCGCCGACCAGCCATCTACTCACCAAATTAGACCAATCCATCTTCTCAATATGTCATTCCACATAACCCATCAAATCTGGCCCAGTCCTGGTCCATTGTCACAAGGAGCATGCATGGGATTAGTAAACACAAAGTTCACTTCAATCTTTTCTCATCTATCAATCCTTCCCCAATTCTAACTAATCCTAAGCTTGTGTTGTCTGACCTAAATTGGAAATTGGCCTTGATAGATGAATATGATGCTTTAATTAAAAATAAGACTTGCGAATGAGTACCCCGTCCCCCCAATGTGAATATAATTCAGTGTATATGGATTTTCTCTCATAAACGAAAATCTGATGGTTCATTTGAGAGATATAAGGCTCGTCTAGTTAGTGATGGCAGGTTTCAACAGGTGGGCATTGATTGCATAGAAACTTTTAGTCTGGCGGTCAAACCTGCAACTATCCGTACTATCCTTAGTCTGGCTCCATCTAATGCATGGTCCATTCATCAATTAGATGTAAAAATGCTTTTCCCCTTACGACTTTGCAGGAAACAATGTACATGCATCAACCACTGGGCTTTCGTGATTCTCAATATAATGATCATGCATGTTTACTCAAGAAGTCGCTTTACGGCTTAAAACAGGAACCTAGGGTGTAGTATTGCCGATTTGCTGATTTTGTATTTACTATGGGATTCACGCACAGTAAGTCTGATCCCTCCCTCTTTATTTATGGCAATGTTTTCGATATTGCGTATATTTACTATAATTTGATGATATTATTCTGATTTCCTTCTCGGATTCTCTTCGTCACTCCATCATGACCACTCTCACCTCTGAGTTTGCCATGAAGGATCTTGGTCCCTTGAATTATTTCTTAGGTATTGCTGTCACACATTATGATGGTGGTTTATTCCTTAGCCAACAAAAGTATGTTGAGGTTATACTTGATCGAGCAGGCATGTCTTCCTACAAACCTTCTTCCACTCCCGTGGACACTAAGGCCAAACTCAGCCAGCACATTGGCACTCCATATGAGAATCCTTCCCATTATCGTAGTCTTGCATACCCTTTACAGTATCTCACATTCGCCAAGCCAGATATATCTTATGCTGTGCAACAAATCTGTCTCCATATGCATGATCCTCGTACTTCTAATATGATGGCCTTAAAACGCATACTGTGTTACATCCGTAGCACACTTCACTTAGGCCTTCATCTATCCCAATCAACGGTTACCTCACTCACCGCCTATACTGATGCTGATTTGGGTGGTTGTCCCGACACTAGATGGTCCACTTTTGGGTACTGTGTTTTTTGGAGGATAATTTAATTTCCTGGTCGTCTAAGTGACAACCTACTTTCTCATGATCAAGTGTCTATGCAGAATATCGGGGTGTAGCTAACGTTGTTTCGGAGTCTTGTTTGCTACGTAATCTCCTATTAGAATTACATGTTCCCATTCACAAATCTACTCTTGTGTATTGTGATAATATTAGTGCCATTTATCTATCTGGGAATCCTGTTCAACATCAACGCAACCAAACATATAGAAATGGGCCTTCTGTTTGTGCGTGAAAAAGTTGAATAACGACAGGTTCGAGTTCTTCATGTTCCTTTTGTTTGTTCGCGAAAAAGTTGAAAAAGGACAGGTTCAGAGTTCTTGATGTTCCTTCTTCTCGCTTCGAGATTGCAAATATTTTCACTCAATAGCTTTCTCGCGTACTTATTGATGACTTTCAAGTCAGTCTCAACATTCGTCCACCTCCCGCTTTGACTGCAAGGGTCTGGTAGCAATATTCCATATTCGTATGATATGGTAAGAGTATTCTAGAGATTGTTGTATCTTGTTATATTGAGTATTTGATTAGCAACATTCCTAGAATAGTCTAAGTCAACTATCACGATCCTACTGTATCATAGCCTTAGTCATTGCGTAGAACTGTGTGTATATTGACTTTTAGGACTGTGTATATATTAACTGTACTCCCTCTGTCTAGCTCGAAATAGGATTTTGGTAGTTTTTTTTATGCTTTGACCATTTAATTTAAATAAGAAATAATTATCCTAGAATAAAATTAAAAATTGTTATTGAGAATATTATTAATTGTGATACAATAACTTTTCTAAATTTTTATTCGGATTATTATATTTTTTTCAAAAGACTCGATCAAAGTAAAGTCAAATTACCAAAATCCTATTTTAGGTGGGTCGAATGGAGTATATTGTAATGGAAAGATCGAGGAATACGCTTACCTTTATTTTGAGACATATAAATTAGATGGATAACTGCGTGATGCACCACCACCCTTTAGTGCCACTTCATTGTTCAACACGTCATTCATACTAAAAAAAACAATTTATTTTTAGCAAACTTGCTTAATAAAACCAACAAGATAGTTAACTTAGGCTCCCTTTGTTTCACCATAAAATGTTTTATGAAAAATGTTTTACATTTTTTCAGTATTTGGTAACCAAAAGAGAAATAAAGTCAATGTAAAATATTTTACGGTCAATGGAAATAAGCTAGGTTTTCTGTAAAACAACTTACGTATTTCTCTTCCGTAAGTCATTAAACGGAAAATGTTAACTCCCTCACTCACACACCCAACTCCCCCATACAACCCCACCCTACCCACTCCACCTCCACTTCCACCTCCAACCCCATCCCCACCCTCCAACCTTACCTTCCCTCCCCCCAACCCCCATCCACCCCAACCCCACCCCCCACCTACCCACCCACACAAAAAACACTGTTTTTTTTTCACTCATATTAAAATTATCTTTCAACACCCATTGCATCCGCCCTCTTTACCCCCACCCCACCCTCCCTCACCCCTACCCCACCACCCACCCACCCCTCCCCCCCCCCCCCAAAAAAAAAAAACTTTTTTTTCACTCGTATTAAAATTATTTTTTAACCCCACCACCACCTACCCCCCCCCAATTGTTTTTTTACTCTTATTAAAATTATTTTCTAACTCCCACATTCGCGCTCCCTACCCCCACTACACCACCACCACACCACCTACGCCCACCCCACCCAAAAAAAAAAAACTTTTTTCACTCTTATTAAAATTATCTTTCAACACCCCTTACCCCCGCCCCCTTTACCCACCCACCCCACCCCACCCTTCCCCCCCCCCCCTAAAAAAAAAAAAAAAAAAAAAAAAACTTTTTTTCAATCATATTAAATTATTCTTGAACACCTCCCCCGCTCCCTTATTCTTGAACACCTCCCCCGCTCCCCACTACCCCACCTACCTACCCCCACCAATTTTTTTTTTACTTTTATTAAAATTACTTTCTAACAACTCCCACATTCGCGCTCCCTACCCCCACCCCCAACCCACCCACCCACCCACCACCCCCCCCCCAAAAAAAAAAAAAAACATTTTTCACTCATATTAAAATTATTTTTGAACACCTCCCCACCCCACCATCCCCCACCCACCCCACCCTACCAACCCCCCACCCCCCCTCCACAACCACCCAACCTCAAACCCACCCACATTCAAATTTTTCTCATAATAATTCTTTTTCTCATATTAAATTAATATTTTTTTCATACGAAAACATTTTCCTTAGATTTACCAAACAACCAAAAACATGTTTATGTCATTTTCCGGAAAACATTTTCATTTTCCGGAAAACATTTTACGGGAAATCATTTTCCGAAAATTGTTTTACCGAAACAAACGGAATGGAGCCTTATACTCCCTCCGTCCCGTAACGAACAAACTATGAGCCTTATACTCCCTCCGTCCCGTAACGAACAAACTATTCAGGATAGATGGATTATATAAAATCTCTATAGACAAGCCAAACATATTAAGATACCCACTAAATCACAAAATAACTGTGAACACACAACATTAATTCATCTGCTGTATTTAACAAAATAGCAATCTCGAATCCGGGAGAGTGCCCAATAAAAGTTTTACAAAAGGATTCTAATTTTCTGAACTTCAAAATGAAAGATGCCAAAGTTAGAATGGACATCTCATTTGTATTTTCCGAATCTAGAATACTCCCTCCGTTTCAAAATGATCTTCCCACATTTTTTTGCCGTTACTACGGTTGAAATTGAGCAATAATTTTAGTTTGATTTAATTATACTACTCAAAGTTCATTCGTGAATAGTAATAATGGCGCAAAAAGTGGGAAGATCTTGGGACGGAGGGAGTAGAAGAAACACAATACTTAGCTGCCATCGGGGACCACATGTATGATTTCTGCACTTGAGGATGCTCGGGAAAACCGCAATAAATCTCTGGAAATCTTAAACCCATTGCTCGTACCAACTTCCGTACTTTGTTAAATGAACATCCTCTTCAAGCGTACAGCGCGCGAGAGTAGAAGCTTTATAAAAAGTAGTTCTGCCTCATGGCCTTTGACACTTCTTATTCTCACCGTATGAAGATAGTAAATGCTCAATTTCATGCAGTAGGATGATTCCAAATACCCTTTAACTGGTTCTGTAATGTTGTCTGTGTTGTCTGTTGATGTAGCAAGCTATAGGAGAGGGATTTAAAAAAAAAAAAAAAACTTATATTTAGAATTACATTACACCAATTTTAGTGGGCATAAGATATTTAAGCTACATACGTACATTTTATAAAGTGAAAGAAGGTTGACTGAATGGGAGAAAGAATAACGAAACTTACATCTAATTCAAGAACCGTCAATTTGAGGCAACTTTTGAGCATGACAAGTGCAGATGAGAGTTGATCAAGATCATCCACTCCAAAATCTCGTAGTCTAACATGCGTCAAGATTTGTTCAAGTGTAGGCGTTAGACTTTGTGGAGGAGTACCTGCAGCTAGGTGCTTCGAAGAGCATAATAACAAAAACAAAAACAAAAACATTAGCCCAGTCTCAATTCGTGTAGCATAAAATAAAAACGTACGACAGAGGGCTGTTTCAATTTGCATTTCTATCAGCTTTAAAAAAAATTATATTCTCAAAAGTTCGAATTCATTATTGGAGTACAAATATTAACGTGGATTACCATTTCTGAAAGTCTAGTGTAAATCCATGAATATGTTTAAATACGGCTAAATAAACATTTTAGTAATACAAACAGAATGATAAATCATAGTACCTTAAGAGAAAATCCATCCAACCATAGCGTCTTCACCTTGGGGATATCCTTAAGAAACTTCATCATATTGACGTTATTCTTCGTATTTTTAACTTCCATGCCCAACTCTACTTGCAGAGAAGTGAGCTCTTTGTAGCTCTTAAACCTTTGCCAATCAACTTTACCACTTTTCACCACACCAAAGTAAGTGATTATTGGCACATGGATGTGTTTATGTTCTATGCCGGTGCAATTCATGATTGTCAACATCTTGAGCACTGGGGCATTTATGAGTAGCCTTGCAGATATGCTGGAAGAAAATGAAACTTTATACAGCCTAAGCTTAACCAGATAACGGAAACCTTCAAATGCATGTGAAGGTTTCAATATGCAACTAGTTAGCACCAAATCTGTCAATGAACGACACAGAAGGATACATGAAGGGAGGGTATAGGGAATCGGGTTCAAATTCTGAAGTTCAAGTTCCTTGATTCCATTCTTTGATAAAAATAACATCCACTGATCGATCTCCAAGCTTATATCTTTAGGAAAGTTCGGAATGTAAAGAAAGAATTCAAGAATGGGACCACAACGACCAAACAATGTTTTATTGATGGCTTTAGGAAACTCATATTGAGAATAATTTTTGTGTTTTATATAAAATTCCTTGACGAAATTTATATCAAAAACAAGCATGGGATATGAAGCCCAAGTATATCGCCACTTTCTCGACAAAATACTTGTTCTAGCGGCATCACGGATCGGCATTCTCTCAAAAATACAGTCTAACACGTTACTGGGCAGCTCACTGATTCTATCTTCCTTTCCAACCCGTAATCTTTTTGCCGACCCCATAAATTCCCTGAAACTTTAAGGAAATGGGTAAAGAGAAAATTGCAAAAGCTTAAAATAGAAACTTTTAATATCATTTAATTAGTGAGACCCACTTGTCATACTCAGATAAACGAACCCATTTACTATTCATTACCCACTAATAATCTCAACCCATTATCCATACTCACAACACTTTAATATTAAATACCCCTCCTTAAAAAAATTGTAAGTAGGAAATGGGTTGCGAGTATGATGATTTGAGAGTGAGACACATGTTGGAACAATTTAGAGATCTCATATGAATAATAGAACACATAATAAATAAAAATTGCGTACCCGAATTCGTCATCTTGTTGAACTAGGCGGAAGCGATAATTTGAACAAGAACAAGGACGGAGACGGTTACTAGATCTTCTTTCCTACTCTTCGCTATGGACGATGGCTCGATGGAATAGCCGATATTTATAAGCCCAGGGTTTTAGAGTGGGAAAGGGACCTAGCGGTTATTTTCCTTTTTAGGAAACCAATAACCATGTTCCTTAAAGATTCCAATATCCTTATTCAATAGGAATTCCAATTTGTGTCATTTCCATCACAGACTCAAATTGGGCTAAAACCTACACTTAATTACAACCCACGTCATACAATAAAGTGTGCACAAGCCCATAAAATAGATCATAATAACAATTGGGCTTATCGTGCATTGTTCTAGCAATAGGACTATAATGGTTGACCCGTTTTATTGAAACAAATAAATCCACAATTAATGGTAAGCCCAAATAAAAGTCTAACAATCTCCCACTTGGGCAACATTAATTGGAACCAATTTAAAAAACATTTTGTTTTAAAAACGACTCTCAGGTCAACGACAAGTTTCAATGTGGCCACAGTTTAAAAATATATAGTCCAAGAACAACACTTTAATGTTAAGCTCATCCTGGTCCAATAAACCTCCTAGTAACGAATCATGGCAACCATTACGTCATTTATGGACGCAACTCCGATCCATGGTCACAAGACTAGAAGACCCACCGACATGGAATTAGATGTAGTAGTGTAGCAATAAAAAAAGTCACCAAATATGATCTTATTAAAACTACTTTCATTGTCGGTCCAAATCATGATTTCTTTAAATGCTTGGTACACTATAAGCTGAAATCATCCGACTTCCCATGAAGTCAATATGTCTCAAATTCTCAATGATATCAATGAGACATATAACAATATTGAAATAATCTATACTCAAGAACGATATAAAATCTTGAGTTCTTTCTTAACTTGACATGGAACTCAATGTGCATAAAGCATGTCAAAAGTAATATGCACAAAAGAATCAATTAACTTCTTATGAAGTTGATATGTCTTGAATGTCTAAATGATATCAAGAACAAGACGTATAACTATTCAGAAACAATCTATACTTGAGTTCGATATCAAGTCTCAAGTTCTTTCATACATAATGATGTAAACACAATATACACAATTACATCTCAAACTCAAATGTGTACAAATATAACAAGTGACATCGACAATGTATAGCAAACAAGATGTTTCTTTTCGAAAATAGGTAGATGGCATGTTGAGAAACTCCCACTAACCAAGTGCATCAAAGGACTTATAAAATACTCATACTAGCAATGTATTTCCATAACACAATGAGTCACATCCCCTTAGTTAATAGATTAACTATGTTGGTCCCAGAGGGCAACAAGGGTATAGAACCGCTAGAGGGGGGGTGAATAGCGGTCCAAAACTTTTTCGAAAATACCCTTAAAATCAACCGAGTACTTATCAGTTTGGCCAACTGCGGTTCAAAGCACAAGAACCGAACTGATAAAATGCACAGCGGAGTTTGCGGTTTGACCAAATAGGTTAGTTAAAGAGTTGGGAGTTTGACTCAGGTTGAGAAAAATGCACAGCGGAGAAGAATGCAGTTTAGATTTGCCTTTCAGGAGAGTATGTGCATCTTCTAAGGTTTCACCCATAGGCACCCTAATGGCGGTTTCAAATTCTATGGGGTCAAAAGGAAGGGAAAAATAGTAAGGAATAACTTCGGTTTGAGGAGGGGGAGGAACATCATATCTCATATAGTCATCATAGAGAAAGATGGAAGGAGAAGGCACAATGAATAATCTATAGAGATTGGGAATGCAAAGACAATTAAAGAACAGAAAGAATTGGGAGGCAAGAGTGGGATCATTCATAACCTGATAGGCTATTTCAGCCAAGAGCTGTTCTGCAGCGGCTAGAATGATTTGGTCCATAACAGCTTCCATATCATCTTTGGGAAAAATTGCATAAGGATTGGGGCGGCCTGACTTGAGAAACCTTTCTTCGGCTTTCGCAGCGGCACGAGCACGAGCCCCAGCCCTTCTATCCCTTGAAGTCTCTGATTTGAACCGCTTCAAGTAGGAATCCAGTTCAGCAGCACTCTTCCTTTTCCTAGTCTTCGGTTTAATGATTGAAACCGATGGCGGAGCAGATGGTGAAACTGAAGACAGAGCCATCGGTTGGACCGACGTAGATGGTTTAACTGGAGATGGAAAAACCGTCGTTGAAGCATAAGGAGGATCTGGAGATGAAGTACTGGAACCTGGTTGAGCCGGAGATGATTGAACTGGAGAGGGAGTGTGATCAGGAGAGTTAAAGTCCAGTTTTCTCTGAATTGAAGGAGGGGAGACTTCAACCATCATTGGGTCAATACCTGCCTTTCTCATCTCAGCTCTTTCTCTTAATTCTTTTGCAAAAGCACCTTCAAGAGGTGAGTGATCTCTTTTGTAATCAGCCTCACTGAAGTCTACTGCTCCTGGTGGCCTTGACTGCCAATGTTCCACAAAATCACTTTTCTTCACCAACTTTCTTTTCTTCTTTGGCGGTTGAACCTCAAGAATTGCAACATCTTGCTCAGGTTCAAGTAGTGCCTCAGACACATCAGTCTGTTCAGGCAAAATTTCAGCCTCAAACACCTCGGTTTGATCAATCTGAACTGCAGCCTCAGACACTTCAGTCTGCTCAGGCTCGGTTTGAGTAGAAGGTTTAAGGTTTGGAAGGGCATTATAAATGGCAGCCAACTGTTCATCAGTGAACTGAACAGAGGGCGGTTTAGAAGTTGGAGGTTTAGGAAGAGAGGAGATAGGAATGAAAAGATGAGGTGAAGGAATGAGTTCTGGAATTGATTTGGCTTTGGCAGCTTTGAGAGAGGGGGCATCCATTGCAAAGTTAAGGGATTTCTCCACATTCTGATGTAATGGGAAGAGAGGTTTAATTTGAGGTTTTGGGATGAAGGGTTTAGAAGTGATAGGTTTAGAGAGAGTAGGTGATAGTCTGATAGGGGGAAAAGAGGTTGAAGAAGATGAAGGTTTGGATAAGGGTTTAGGGGGCGGTTTGGATAAGTCGGCTTTTGTAATAATTGAAGGGATTTGAGCGGTTCCTTTTCTCTTCCTTGGAGCAGCAGTTTCCTTGGGACGAGCCGCAGGTTTAGACCGAACTGCAGGCTCCCCCTCACCCGCAGGCTCCCCCTCAGCCTGTACCGCGGTCTGGGCAAGATGGCTTAAACCTAATATGTTCAATGTAGCGGTCTGACCTTCATTTCTTAACATCGTAGCATGGGCCTGATCAGCAATGGCACCAGCATACGGTTTCCCAGACTTGTTGAGCCGGACCTCAGGAAATGGACCTCTTTCAGCTTCAGGAAGAGGGTCTTCATTCCAAACTGCCTGTGCAAACCGCCATCCGTGAGAGGTTCTGAAAGTATCAAACTTTGATAACCCAAAAATTGACTTCTCCACTGGGTCTAACCAATACTCCTTGTTGTCAGCAGAGAACTTGAAAATGTTAGTATCTTGGTGCAGGAACTTAGTCAGCAACCTGTTGGTGTTGTATGCTCTAGGCACGTTTTGTAAAACGATTAATGTTATTTATATATTAAAGATATTGAATGTTTGATTATTATATCCTTTGCATGTTTATTATAATAATCCCCGTCCCTGATAATTATGATTAATTGTTAGTATAAGTTTAATGGATAATCATATGATGATTATGGTGTATGGGATACAATTAAACTTATGGGTATTAGTTAGAGACCAAATACTGGACTGACCCATATGAGATTTATGTCATGGTCACAATGTCATAATTAAGTCTCATATAGTTATATTACTGGAATCTTTAGACCTGAGATTATCACAGTCTTCCACTCGATGAACATTACGTTTGACATATTCAAACGTTACCCCTAATCGGGTAGCTATAAAGAATGTGATTGGCGTAATCGGATTCATGTAGGGAAAGGTAATAAATCAAGAAGGGATTTGTTCCTCGTAAGAGAGAGATGTCAAGCTTTGGCCACTCGAAGAATGGTGTTGATGAAATGCATGGCCGTGCTCAAATAAGATTTGTACTATCAATACATTCTGGATCGAGAAAGCATTGAACATTGTAAGTTGACCATTGACCATGGCTTACGTTCAATAGACATCGTGAAACAAAGAGATTGTAATATGTTCTATAAAGGATTCACGAACTTATACAAGTTATATTAATTGGGTAGTCATGATGGCTTGCTAGAGTCCGCTCATGATTTATAAGCACAAATGTGTTTGGGCTCATTGCCAACTTAATATAATCCTATGGGGTCACACACAAAAGGACGAATTGTTTAAAAGGCTAAAATCGGAATTCTGGTGGTGCTCGGCCGAGCACCTCATATGACTCGGCCGAGCATGGGAAATCAGAAGGTCAGATTTTCTGGAGCAAAGGTGCTCGGCCGAGCACCTTAAAGGACTCGGCCGAGCAGGCCCTGTTCGGGCCCAAAAACTGATTTCGTGTTGTGACGGGTTTTAACCTATTTCTCCTAAACGGTTTAGGACTAATAAGTATATAAACCTCTAACAACGACCTAATCAGTATGAATTGATTCCATATCAATTAGATAGCCTCCGAGAGAGAGAAAAACAAGTTCTTCTTCTTCCTCAAGAACAAGAACATTGATTTTCCATATAGCCTTCAAAGTAGAAAGAGTTTCTATTGGGTCTAGCAATCCGGTTCAAGAATCGTTCTTGAAATTCGTTCGCGTGTGGATAAACATAGAGGGCGTTGGCATCAACTCCTTCAAAGTTCGTGATCCAAGTTTTGCGGTCGTTCCTACGTTCGTGATTCGAAGAAGCGCGAAGAACAAAGATTGAAGATCTCAGAATTTTAAAGCTCCGTCACGGTTAGTGTTCTAAATTCATCTCCATATTAATTTAATCATCGTGATCGGATCTAGGCTTTTTGGGTTTATTCCGCTGTGCATGTTTGCTCAAAACCCAACAGTGGTATCAGAGCCCCGTTCATCATGATTATTTTAATAATAACATGTTAATGATATAATTGGATTATATGTTTTGGCATGCTATGAGAATTTGGATTCAAGATATTTATGTGATCTGAGTTTTATGTTTATATATGAGATATATTGAAACCATAAAATCGCACCGTTTAAATACGTTATGTGGGATCTACGATTACAATAATAATTTGATTATTATGTTCCTTTAGATTATCAAAAATTAATTGGATTGATTTGTTGATGATCTTTGATTCATGAATAAATCGTTTATTCAAAGTTTTGATGAACATGATGATATGATCATTATGAACACCAAATCCTAAATGAATCGGGAAGGCAATCTTAGAATTAAAATTCGACAAGAAAATCTGTTCTGTTCGTGGTGCTCGGCCGAGCAGTCTATAAGACTCGGCCGAGCAGAGTCGTCAGAAGCAAAGGGTTTTCTGGAACACAGAGGCGCTCGGCCGAGCACCTTAAAGGACTCGGCCGAGCAGGTTGATTTTGGACAGAATTTGTTTTTCAGATGGCTGGTTTTAGAAACCGTGTTTCCTGAAATTAAATGGCTTGTTTAAAATCACTTTGGATTGAATTTGTTTGTCAGATGGCTGGTTTGAGAAACCGTGTTTCCTGAAAACAAATATCAAGGTCAAAGTAATAAATTGATGGGACAAAAGAATTTAGAATCGAGTTACTTTATGTAAGGGATTGTGGATGCCTATTGGCTTAGTTTCGACCTTACATAGTTGTTTCTTCTAGTTTCTAAATTTGGTACGGGGTTGTGGATGCCTTCTGGCTTAGTTTCGACCGTACAATCGTGCTCTCAATAATGTGTTAAAGAATTTATCCCCATAAATCAATCACATAAAATCTTAATTTAATTAATGAGATTAGTTAAATTATTAACCATTGCTTTATGTGTTTATATTATGTGACTATAAACATTGACCATGCTATATGTCATGAACCTTCTTTAAAATTTAAGTTCCGTGCCAATCCATGATTAAAACACTTGTGAGTACGTGGGTAGTTTTGTGTGGGTTACGCCCTAGCGTAGGTGCATTGATTCTATCCATTTATGAGCAAGATGAGGAAACAGTGATTCCTATACGTTTAAAATGGTTTAACTTAATTAGGCTATCAAAACAGTTTTGGGCCTAAGGCACAGATGAGATTAAAACATGTTAGATATACGATACCTAAAATCTCATAAAAGATCTAAGAGTCATATACGATATGATTGACAAGGAGTTGTCTACCTAAATAACTTATTTTGAGCAGTCGTGCCCTAGCCGACTCAAAGTTAAGTGAAATATGGATCTTAGCCCATTCAAATTATATCATACATTGGATGTATATGAAGGTTATATAATTTAGTGGGAGTATTTGTAAAATACTATTAATTTAATATCTTTAATTAAGTTGGTACTTATATTTAATTATATGTTTGCATAATTGTAGATAATGGCTCAGAATACAAATTTATCACTGCGATCTATCCTTGAGAAGGAGAAACTTCAAGAAGATGGAGCTAACTATACGGATTGGATCCGTAGCCTTAGAATTGTTCTAAAGCATGAGGATAAGCTCTATATTCTTGATGAGCCCGTTCCTGAAGAAGAACCTGCTTCTAATGCACCCAAGGATGAGAGAAACGCCTACAAGAAACATGTGAATGATTCTCGTGAGGTGGGTTGTCTTATGCTTGCGGCCATGTGTTCAGAACTTCAGAAGATTCTTGAACACTTGGAAGCATTTGACCTTGCTGCTACATTGAAAGATATGTTCCAAGAACAAGCAAGGCAAGAGAGGTTCGACACCATAGCTGCCCTAGTCTCATGCAAGATGAGCGAAGGACAGTCTGTGAGCCCTCATGTTTTGAAAATGAAGGCTTACTTTGAGAAACTAGAGAGGCTTGGCCATCCAATTGAGATTGAGTTGGCTACCGATTTTATTCTTAATTCATTGCCCAAAAGCTATAATTAGTTCGTCATGAACTTTAATATGCAAGGGATGGATAAGACTATGTCTGAATTGCATGGGATGCTTAAGCAGGCAGAAAATAAAATTGGTAAAGAGACCGCTCCTGTACTCATTGTGTCTAAGGAAGGAAAGGGCCAAAAAGGCAAAGGAAAGGGTAAGGCAAAAGTTGTCAAACCCAAGATTAGCAAGGCAATTGTTGCCAAAGCTAATGTGGCTAAACCTGCTTCCCAAAAGGATGCAATTTGTTTCCACTGCAATGAGATTGGACATTGGAAACGAAATTGCAATGTTTACAAGGAAGAGTTAAAGAAGAAGAAGAGCGGTGGGACTGCATCTACTTCAGGTATCTATGTTATAGATATTCTACTTTCTACTTCTAGCTCCTGGGTATTAGATACTGGATGTGGATCTCACATTTGTTTAAATGTGCAGGGACTAAGGAATAGAAGGCTACTTAAAGATGGCGAAGTGGACCTACGCGTGGGAAATGGAGCAAGAGTTGCTGCATTAGCCGTAGGAACATATGATGTCATTTTACCTAGCGGATTAATTCTTGTTTTGAACAATTGTTATTACGTTCCGGATTTAAGTAGAAATATTATTTCAATTTCTTGTTTGGATAATGAAGGTTTTAAGTTTCTTATTGAAAATAAGAAGTTTTATATTTATTTAAATGATATGCTTTATTGTACTGCATGTTCATTTAATGGCCTTTATGTTCTTGATGTTGAAAGTGGGAATAATGAGAATGTTTATAATATAAATAAGAAATCCAAACCTAATGATGTAAATCATACTTATTTGTGGCATTGCCGTCTTGGTCATATTAATGAGAAGCGTATCTCAAAACTCCATGGGGACGGACTTCTAGATACACATGATTTTGAATCATATGAAACTTGTGAGTCATGTTTACTTGGAAAGATGACTAAGGCACCTTTTACTAAGAGTAGTGAAAGGGCTAATGACTTATTGGCCCTCATACATACTGATGTGTGTGGACCAATGAGTTGCAATGCTAGGGGAGGATATCAATACTTCATAACTTTTACTGATGATTTTAGTAGATATGGCTATGTCTACTTAATGAAACATAAAAGTGAATCTTTTGAGATATTTAGAATATTTCAAAAAGAAGTACAAAATCAACTTGGCAAAACTATTAAAGCACTTCGATCAGATCGTGGTGGAGAATATTTAAGACAAGAATTTGACAATCATCTGAAAGATTGTGGAATTGTTTCACAATTAACTCCACCTGGGACACCACAATGGAATGGTGTGTCCGAACGGAGAAATAGGACTTTATTGGATATGGTCCGCTCCATGATGAGTCAAGTTGATTTTCCTTTAACCTTTTGGGGACATGCACTAGAAACTGCTGCACTAACACTAAATAATGTTCCAACAAAATCTGTTCCAAAGACTCCACATGAGATGTGGACTGGAAGAAAACCTAGTTTGTCTTTCATGAAGATTTGGGGTTGTGAAGCATTTGTTAAGAAGCTCATATCTGACAAACTCACACCTAAATCTGATAAATGTATTTTCGTTGGTTACCCTAAGGAAACTAAGGGTTATTACTTTTACAACCGCACGGAAAACAAAGTGTTTGTTGCCCGTCATGGTACCTTTCTAGAGAAAGAGTTTCTCTCCAAAGGAATTAGTGGGAGTAAAATTAATCTCGAAGAAATTCGAGAACACGAAAATTACATGGAACAAAATGTTGGATCTGAACAAGTTTCACAAAGAGTTGTGGAACCTACTCAGAATACTCAAGTTCCTCGCAGGACTGGTAGGGTGCGATCTGAACCTGAGAGATATGGATTTCTCATGACGGATAGCAATGAAGTAGAAGTCATAGTTGATGACGAACCTACTTCCTACCAAGAAGCGATGTCCGCTCCTGATTCAGATAAATGGCTTGGAGCCATGGAATCTGAAATTAAATCCATGTATGATAATCAAGTTTGGAACTTGATTGATGCGCCCGAAGGTGTAAAAACCATAGGATGCAAATGGGTTTTCAAAAGGAAAACTGACATGGATGGAAAGGTGCATACTTATAAAGCTAGACTTGTAGCGAAAGGCTATAGGCAGATTCATGGTATCGACTATGATGAAACCTTTTCGCCCGTAGCAATGATCAAGTCTATAAGAATTTTACTTGCCATAGCCGCATATTTTGACTATGAGATATGGCAAATGGATGTCAAAACAGCGTTCCTTAACGGGAACTTGCTTGAGGATGTTTACATGACACAACCTGAAGGTTTTGTAATTCCAGAAAATTCTAACAAAGTATGCAAATTGCAACGATCCATTTATGGATTGAAGCAAGCCTCTAGGAGTTGGAATCTTCGATTTGATGAATCGGTCAAAGAGTTTGGCTTCATCAAGAACGAAGATGAACCTTGCGTTTACAAGAAGATTAGTGGGAGCGTAGTATTATTTCTGGTACTATATGTAGATGACATATTGATCATAGGAAACGACATTCCCGCACTACAGTCTGTAAAGACTTGGTTAGGAAAGTGTTTCTCTATGAAAGATATGGGAGAAGCCGCTTATATCCTTGGAATTAGGATCTATCGTGATAGATCCAAGAAATTGGTTGGTTTAAGTCAAGATACATATATTGACAAAGTTCTTAAGAGATTCTGCATGGAAAACTCTAAGAGAGGAAATTTGCCAGTGGGACATGGCATAACTCTAAGCAAGAATCAGTGTCCTAAGACAACTGATGAGCGTAAGAGAATGATTGGGATTCCATATGCTTCCGCAATTGGATCAATCATGTATGCCATGATATGTACTAGACCCGATGTCTCGTATGCTTTGAGCATGACGAGTAGATATCAATCAAATCCTGGTGAAAATCATTGGATTGAAGTCAAGACGATTCTTAAGTACTTGCGAAGGACTAAAGATTCGTTCTTGGTGTATGGAGGTGTGGAAGGTGATCTTGTTGTAAGTGGTTACACAGATGCAAGCTTCCAAACCGACAAGGATGATTTTAGATCGCAATCTGGATTTGTATTTGTGCTTAATGGAGGTGCTGTTAGCTGGAAGAGTTCTAAGCAAAGTACTGTCGCTGATTCTACAACGGAAGCTGAGTATATTGCTGCATCCGATGCTGCTAAAGAAGCTGTTTGGATCAAGAAGTTCATAACTGAACTAGAGGTAGTTCCTAGCATTGCTGATCCAATAGACCTTTATTGTGATAATAATGGTGCTATTGCTCAAGCAAGGGAACCAAGAAACCATCAGAAGTCCAAACACATACTTAGGCGTTACCATGTCATTCGAGAAATCATTAACAGAGGTGACGTGAATATATGCAGAGTACCAACTGATGATAACATTGCCGACCCATTGACAAAGGGTCTTCCACAAGCAAAGCATGATGGTCATGTTAGGTCTATGGGTATTCGATACATTAATTAGGCCTAGTGCAAGTGGGAGATTGTTGGTGTTGTATGCTCTAGGCACGTTTTGTAAAACGATTAATGTTATTTATATATTAAAGATATTGAATGTTTTATTATTATATCCTTTGCATGTTTATTATAATAATCCCCGTCCCTGATAATTATGATTAATTGTTAGTATAAGTTTAATGGATAATCATATGATGATTATGGTGTATGGGATACAATTAAACTTATGGGTATTAGTTGGAGACCAAATACTGGACTGACCCATATGAGATTTATGTCATGGTCACAATGTCATAATTAAGTCTCATATAGTTATATTACTGGAATCTTTAGACCTGAGATTATCACAGTCTTCCACTCGATGAACATTACCTTTGACATATTCAAACGTTACCCCTAATCGGGTAGCTATAAAGAATGTGATTGGCGTAATCGGATTCATGTAGGGAAAGGTAATAAATCAAGAAGGGATTTGTTCCTCGTAAGAGAGAGATGTCAAGCTTTGGCCACTCGAAGAATGGTGTTGATGAAATGCATGGCCGTGCTCAAATAAGATTTGTACTATCAATACATTCTGGATCGAGAAAGCATTGAACATTGTAAGTTGACCATTGACCATGGCTTACGTTCAATAGACATCGTGAAACAAAGAGATTGTAATATGTTCTATAAAGGATTCACGAACTTATACAAGTTATATTAATTGGGTAGTCATGATGGCTTGCTAGAGTCCGCTCATGATTTATAAGCACAAATGTGTTTGGGCTCATTGCCAACTTAATATAATCCTATGGGGTCACACACAAAAGGACGAATTGTTTAAAAGGCTAAAATCGGAATTCTGTTGGTGCTCGGCCGAGCACCTCATATGACTCGGCCGAGCATGGGAAATCAGAAGGTCAGATTTTCTGGAGCAAAGGTGCTCGGCCGAGCACCTTAAAGGACTCGGCCGAGCAGGCCCTGTTCGGGCCCAAAAACTGATTTCGTGTTGTGACGGGTTTTAACCTATTTCTCCTAAACGGTTTAGGACTAATAAGTATATAAACCTCTAACAACGACCTAATCAGTATGAATTGATTCCATATCAATTAGATAGCCTCCGAGAGAGAGAAAAACAAGTTCTTCTTCTTCCTCAAGAACAAGAACATTGATTTTCCATATAGCCTTCAAAGTAGAAAGAGTTTCTATTGGGTCTAGCAATCCGGTTCAAGAATCGTTCTTGAAATTCGTTCGCGTGTGGATAAACATAGAGGGCGTTGGCATCAACTCCTTCAAAGTTCGTGATCCAAGTTTTGCGGTCGTTCCTACGTTCGTGATTCGAAGAAGCGCGAAGAACAAAGATTGAAGATCTCAGAATTTTAAAGCTCCGTCACGGTTAGTGTTCTAAATTCATCTCCATATTAATTTAATCATCGTGATCGGATCTAGGCTTTTTGGGTTTATTCCGCTGTGCATGTTTGCTCAAAACCCAACACAACCTGCAGTGTGTTCTGATCTTGGATTTTCCAGGGGCTTTAGCAGCATGGAGGCGGTTTAGGGCATTGATGATCTCCTTCATCACAACCTTGGGCCAGTGCCGTTTCTTCCCCTTAAGAATTACCACACAGTAAGCATACTGTTCAGAGGTAAAGTTGTTGTGGTTCCCATTCTTGCACATAATCCCAGAATCAACTAATTCACATAAATGAGCCATTACTTCTCCAAAGTCCTTTTTGGAGGAATTCTTGGTGGAGAAATAATTAACTCCAATCAACTCCATAGTTGTATTGCTCAGAAGTTCCGGTTTTATCCCCACAACTCCAGAATTCTCAAGACCAGCCAATACTGCTATCTTGGAGGCGGTTAGGATCACTTCTTTGTTACGTACGGTGGACTTGATAGCATCCTCAACTTTTACTTCTCCTGTCTCTAGATCTCTGATCGGTTCTCCCCTAACATCCATCAAGGCTGCATTGGTTGCAACCCCGTTTTCAAAGAATTCAGCGCAGATGATTGTAACAAACTGCGGTTCATCCATAAGAAACAGAGGGACCAGCTTCGTATCACTCAGAAGTTTGAGGAGCTTCCTTCCAACTGCATCTTGTTTAACTTCCTTTTCTAGTATCCTAAAACCGGGTACAAAGTTTGAAGGATCCTAAAAAAAAATATTCTAAGTCAGAAATAGCTTAAAGAATGATAGTTTGAATCCTTAAGCAAACCGCGGTTTGATTAAGTCTTACAAACTATAACAATGAATCCTAACAATGAAAACATGCGGTTCAAGGAGAGTAAGGGTAAAAATGTAAAAACAAAAAAATGAGTGAATAGTAAAGATAAAACGAATCAAAGAGGGAAGATTTTGAAAAAGAGTTTGAATGCATGAAGAACACGAAGAACAGAGTATGAACATGCAAAACAAAATCTTAACCAAAATATGAAAGAATTATACCAAAACGACCAAAAAGGGCAGATCCTAACAAAGTTCTAAATAAACTAAGACAAATAACATCATTAGAACCCAGAAATTGCAAAAGTGCGCAAGAACACCAAATAATCCAAAAATCGATTTTCCTCAAAATTGAACACAAATCTCAAAACAAAGTAATCAAACAGTATATATAAGTAAATGCGAGCACAATCCAACCAAGAAATTGAAGAAAAAGCAAAAAAAAAAAAAAAAAAAACTAAGGAAGATGAACAAGCTTTTTCAAGCAACAATGGCGGACAAGTATGATAAATACTGAGTTAGGGTTCAGAAATTCATACCATATCAGGCTTCGATGGTTTGGAAGATGATGAAGTAGAAGCAAGATCAATGGTTTTCTTTGGTGCCATTTCAAGAATCGTTTTAAGTAGGAAATATTAGAGAGAGAACGGAGAGTGTGCAGAGAAGGTGTAGAGGAGAGAGAGAGATTTTGCTAAAAGAAGTAAGAAGTTAAAAAGTTAAATTGAAAAAATGGTTTGTCTTTTATACTCAATTAACCACCTCGGGTAGTGGAGCGACCTTTACGGCGGAAGGAAACTTAACCGTCAGCGTACCTGTCGATTCGCATTCAATGCGGCAGAGATAATTGCAAAAAGGTCCTTAAATAATGAAGTGACATAAAGTAGGGACTAAAATGCAATTTCATACCTGAGCGGTTTGAGTAAACTGACTTACCTTTTCCTCATTCTCGGTTTTGATGAAACCGATATCTCTCAGATCTGTCTTTGGTTTCAGTAGAGAAAACCGAGTCCTTGCTTTGACAATTCGGTTTGGATCAAACTGAAGTTGTTCTTCTTGACTCTTCGATTTGAGTGGAATCTTTAGCTGAACCATTATTGTTGCGGTTTCATCGATTGAACCGCAAGCTATTTGCATTTTCTTAATAGAGCCAAAATACTTAACAAAAATCATTAAAAATAAATAAATAGGCATGAATTATATTAAGTAAGTTCCAGCATACCCATTTCTCCTCGTAAATGAAAGAACCTAGAATTTTCAAGCGGTTTGGTGAGAATATCTGCAATTTGATCATCGGTCCCCACCTTTGCTAGAAAAATGTTCTTCTTTTCAACATGATCTTTGAGGAAATGATATTTTATGTCAATGTGCTTGGTTTTTGAATGGTGTACTGGATTGTTGGAGATTGATATTACTGCGGTACTATCACAGTAGATAGGGCAGTTTTTCTCAAATACTTCATAGTCTTCCAACTGCTGTTTCATCCAGAGAATTTGAGAGCAACAGCTTCCAGCTGCTATGTATTCAGCTTCAGTGGTTGAGACTGAAACCGATGCTTGTTTCTTGCTGGACCATGATACAAGCCGAGATCCAAGGAACTGACATGTACCACTAGTGCTCTTTCTATCAATCTTACATGCTGCAAAGTCAGCATCTGAATAACCTAACAAATCAAATGAAGATTCTTTGGAGTACCAAAGTCCAAGGTTAACAGAGCCACATAAATATCTAATAATACATTTAACAGCTATAAGATGAGATTCTCTAGGGTCAGCTTGAAATCTAGCACAAACACACACACTGAGCATTATATCTGGCCTACTTGCAGTTAAGTAAAGAAGAGAGCCAATCATACCTCGGTAGAGTATCGGATTCACTTTCTTACCTTGTTCATCTCGATCCAAACTGCATGCCTTTTGCATTGGGGTATCAACTGGCTTAGCGGTTTCAAGCCCAAATTTCTTGATCAAGTCTTTGGTATATTTGGCTTGGTTGATAAAGATTCCATCATGACATTGCTTGATTTGGAGTCCAAGAAAGAATGTCAACTCTCCCATCATACTCATCTCAAATTTACCTTTCATAAGCTTCTCAAACATGCTCTTGGAGCTTGTTTGAGTCTATACAAGGCCTTCTTGAGCTTGAAGACATGATTAGGATATTTGTTGTCTTCAAATCCTAGCGGTTGAGCTACATAAACTTATTCTTGTAGTTCACCATTCAGAAATGCACTCTTCACATCCATTTGATATAACTTGAATTTCTTGAAGGAGGCATAGGCCAGGAACAATCTAATGGCTTCAAGTCTGGCTACAGGGGCAAAGGTTTCATCATAATCAATCCCTTATTCTTGCCTATAACCTTGAGCAACCAACTTTGCTTTGTTTCTTGTTATAGTACCATTTTCATCCATCTTATTTCTGTATACCCATTTTGTTCCAATTACAGTGTGATCTCTGGGCCTTGGAACTAGAGTCCAAACTCTGCATCTTTCAAACTGATTGAGCTCTTCTTGCATTGCAGCTACCAAACTTGGATCACTTAGAGCTTCATCTACCTTCTTGGGTTCCATCTGAGATAACAATGCGGTTGAGAACAAACTATGGTTATCTCTATGAGTTAAGCTTCCTCTTGTTTGAACACCAGAACTGATAGGACCTATAACATTGGTTGTTGGATGGTCTCTATGCTCATTGATTTCTGGAGGGAGGTCTTCATGAACCACTATTTCTTGAAGATTTTCTAGAGGAGGCTCTTCTTGATAATCATTGAAGTCTTCATTGAAGGTGATGTTTGGAACTGGATCAACGGTTTCAATGGGATCAGAAGAGTGAGGTTCTACAGCAACACCTTCGGTTTGATTTGGAGTGGCTGGAGAACCTGATGGAGCGGTTTGAGTAGGTTGGTCATTTGCGGTTGCATGATTAGGGTAAGATGTACCTGTCTCAAAACCACTAAAATCATCAGCAACATTTGGAGCCATATGTGGCTCAAAAAGATCATGTTCATCAAATATAAAATGGACTGACTCTACAATTTTAATGAAGTTTTATTGAAACAACAAAAAGCTTTAGAGTGTTTTGAATAACCAACAAAAATACCTTCATCGGCTTTAGCATCAAATTTACCTCGATGCTCTTTGCCATTGTACAAGATGTAGCACTTGCATCCAAATATCTTGAAGAAGGCAATGTTGGGTGATCTGCCTCTCCACAATTCATAAGGAGTCTTGTTGTGAACTTTGATGATGAGGGAGCGGTTCTGGGTGAAACATGCGGTATTGACAGCTTCGGCCCAGAAGTACTTGGGAAGCTTGGCTTCTGCAATCATAGTCTTTCCTGCTTCAATCAAAGTTCTTTTCTTTCTTTCCACTACTCCATTCTGTTGTGGAACTCCAGCGGCAGAGAAATTATGATCAATTCCATGATCATCACAATATTGGGCAACACCATTGTTTGTAAATTCGGTTCCATTATCTGAACGCACGGCAACAATGTCATCCAATTTCTGAGTTTGGAGCTGTCTAAAGAGAGCGGTTACGATGCCATAAGTATCATCTTTAAAGGCCATCATTTCTACCTATGTATATCTTGAATAATCATCAACCACCACAAGTGTATAGCGGTTTCCTCCTATACTGGCGGTTGGGACAGGTCCAAATAAATCCATGTGAAGCAGTTGTAAACAGCGGTTCATTGAAGGCGCGGTTTTACTAGGAAATGACTGTTTGGGCTGCTTTCCAAGCTGGCATGCTTTACATTTTTCATCATGATGGTCAGCCACTTTGGGCAGTCCTTTTACTAGACCATCCCTGTGCAGTTTTGCTAGATACTTGAAGTTCAAGTGGCTGAGCCGCTTATGCCATAACCAGCTGCTTTCACTTATATTTTTTGCTACAAAACAGAGGTCAGCAATAGAAACAATATTGCTTAAATCTATCATATATACATCACCTGTTCTGTTGCCAGTCAGTAGAGTAACTCCGGAAGTTGCATCTTTGATGAAACAATTAGTTGAAGTAAAGTCGCAGTTCATTCCTTTGTCACAAAACTGAGATATGAAGAGAAGGTTGTGCTTGAGTCCTTCTACTAGTGACACATTTTCAATGGTCACTTTTCCACGTTTGATTTCTCCATATCCTATTGTTTCTCCTTTCTTGTTATTTCCAAACACTACTGGGGGGCCTCTCATACTGATGAAATCACAAAGAAGTTCATTATCTCCAGTCATGTGTCGTGAGCAACCACTATCCAAGTACCAAAGATCCTTATTCTTTTTTGCGGTTCCAGCCATAAAACATGAAATCTGAAAAATAAACATGAAAGGTTTTGGTCCCCCTTATTCCTTGGGTCCTAGGGTTAGCAGCTTTTTGGGACCCACACCTGTTTGACCTTAGGATTTTTACTCCCCTTGGCATTGGGTGTGAATCTTAAAACACAATGACCAGCACTATGACCAAAATCAGCACAAATAGCATAATGAATAAATCCAGGTTTTAGTTGCGGTTTTACAAACCCTTTACTGACCTTCGGTTTCTCATATTTTACTGGGTCAGCGGTTTTGGCTTTAACAAAGATTACCTTCTTGAGCTCAACCTTCCTCTTAGGTGCGGCTTTAGGGAAAATGATAGGAATTTCCTTAAACCGACTAGGAGCGGTTTCATCACTCAATACTTCCTTGGTTATCTCAGCCGCTATGGATTTCTCTTTCCACTTTGAATCTCTCCCAGTCTGGTTTTTAGGGTACTCAAAGAAATAATTTTGCCTTTTAATTTCTTGTTTTGAGCCCTTTTTACCAGCATGATTAACCTTAGGAATTTCTTTGGTTTGTTCAGTAGGTTTCACACCACCTTTGGCACAGAGACAAGGACACTTACACCCATCATCGGTTTTAAACCCCAATCCACTTTTATCCGAAGTAAGAATTTGTGAATTTAGGATTTGTTCCACGGTGACACCAGACTTAGTCCATACATCGGTCACTTTTTGAAGGTCATGCCTTTGTACGGTAAGCTCATGGATTTGGGTGAGAAGTACCTCGGTTCTGTCTTTCAGATAGCGGTTTTCATCCACAATAGTAGATATCCCAGCAATTTGGAGCTTGAGGTTTTCAATTTCCTCCTTGTGAGATTTACATACACGTTGGGATTCTTCAAGTTCCGCAGCCATTAGTTTATATGCCTTTTTAAGCACAGTGTGTTGTTGACATATAATATTAGCACGTTCTAGTAACTGGTCATCATGACTTTGGTCTGCTTGAACCTCAGGAGTGTAGTTTGGTGTTGTAGGAGCTTTGCTTAATCTAGCCTTAGGGGTCTTAGGTGAAACTGACTTCATTTGTTGATTTGGCAATGGAAGGCTTTCGTCAATTTCAATTCTTTCTTCAAATCCCATGTGACAGAGATTAGCGGTTTCTTCATCATCACTTTCATCTGAGTCTGAACCCATCCATGTCAGCGGTTGATCTCCTTGGTCAGCTACCATTCCTCTTCTTTTCACGAACTTCTTGTTGAATGGTTTCTTTGCTGGCGCGGCTTCATAACGCGGTTTCGGACAACTTGAAGCAAAATGACCTGGCTGTCTACAGTTATAACAGACCAAGTCATCCCTTGTCTTGGGATCTGCAGTTTTGTTGAATCTGGTTGGAGGGACAAACTTTACTGGGCCTTTGGATGGAAATTGAGATCTATTGTTTTTCCTGAACTTGGTGTATTTCTTCACATACAAAGCAAATTCTTCATCATCCATTTCATCAAAATCAACTTGAGTAGAACTTGAGGATTGTGATCCTACACTCTGAGCATAAGAACTTTAAGGAGGAGTGTAGGGTTGATGAGACTGCTGATAAGATTGATAAGATTGAGGATATGGTTGATGTGATTGAGGATAGGATTGGTGAGACTGTTGGTAATACTCAGAAGGTGCGGTTTGAGAATTGTATCTAGGAACATTTTGGTCAGGAGGAGCGGTTTGCAAGTGGAGGTGAGGAGCGGTTTGATGATGGTCTGGATTGTAGACAGGAGATGAGGTATTGTTGAATGCAGCTAGAGAGAGTGTCTTAAATCTGCTTTCGGTTTCATGGACCTCTTCAAGCTTGAATTCAAAAACCTTCAGCATGGCATACAAGTGTCGAAGATCAAGAGCTTCCAAGTCTTTGTTGTCTTCAATGTTAGTGGTTTTGATCAGCCATTTGCTACCAAGATCTTGCATGAATCTCATGTTCAAATCTGTATTAGAATAGACATGTCCAAGAGAAAAACACACATTAACAATATCTATAAACCTCTCATAGCATTGTCTAAGAGATTCCTTAGGATCTTTAACAAAATAGTCAAAGAGTCTTCTCTGTTGATAGAGGCGGTTCTTCTTGGTATCTGAATCTCCTTCCAGAAAGTCAACTATAGCATCCCAGGTAGCCTTTGCGGTTTTGCAGTGAAGCACCTTAGAATGAGTCCTTAAGTCAATAGCTGACACTAGCATGTACATAGCTCTTCCATCAAAATCCACATTGATGCGGTCTGCATCGGTTCATTCACTTTCTAACTTCTTAACTTCAGCTTCTTCTCCTGCGGTTCCTGCACGTGGATTAGCTTTCATAGGAACATATGGTCCATCAGTAACCGCGGTCCACAGTCTACGATCACATGAAATCATGTGTTTCATCATCCTATCTTTCCAAAAGATAAAACTATCTTCATCCAGAATCGGTAAGTGATTCGAATTGGATGTTTGCATCATATGGGTGTTTGTGTTTGCCATTAGATCAGCACCCAAGCGGTTAAGCTTGTAAAAACAAGTTTGGTGGATATGCTCTGATACCACTTGTTGGTCCCAGAGGGAAACAAGGGTATAGAACCGCTAGAGAGGGGGGGGGGTGAATAGCGGTCCAAAACTTTTTCAAAAATACCCTTAAAATCAACCGAGTACTTATCAGTTTGGCCAACTGCGGTTCAAAGCACAAGAACCGAACTGATAAAATGCACAGCGGAGTTTGCGGTTTGGCCAAATAGGTTAGTTAAAGAGTTGGGAGTTTGACTCAGGTTGAGAAAACACTATGATGCAACTGAATAGTTAAACTTAAAGTTCAAAGGAAAACACAATTCATCTTTCAAGTCATTTCGTATATGGAGACAAGTTAAAAGACCATAAACAAGAAAGATAAATATCAAGACAGAAAATAAAGATCAAACACACAAATTGAAGAGGTTCGTTCTTAAATGAACTACGTCCTCTACCTAGATGGTTAGTCTAGGATTTTCTAATAGCTACTAGACTTGTATTAATTTAGAGGAGGTTTTACAAGATGAATCTAAACTCTAAACAATAAGTCTAACCTAAGCTATAATAACAACCGGTGTTTTTGAAGTATATAATCTATGTGATCATATAAATCGGGTGTGTGTGTGAAAAGAAATCAAATGCTCTAAGTATCTAAATGATGGTTGAGCAAATGAAAGTCTTTTGGTGTAAAGGCTAAATATGAAAGGTTGATAGGCTTGAAGCTTTGATGAAGAAAACTGGGTTTGCTATGGAGATGGTTTGAAGATATGAATATCTGGGTTTGAATCTTCAAAGCAAACTTGAACACTTGGGAATGAATCTCTTGAAGCTCAGCAACCTTCATTGTTGAATAATGGAGGCTATTTATAGGCAGAGCACCCTTGTGACCGTTGGGTAAAGATTTGAATCAAATCTGAAGGGTACAGTCTGTCGAAGTCCCATTGGTTGAGCTATCATTTTCGTCCTTGGTTTTGTCTTGTAGTCCTAGGTAGTTGTTGCACCACTACCTGACATTTGTCCTTTGTTGCAGAAAGGACTAACGGTAAACAATTCAAACTGATAGACAAACCGACATTCCTTGCAGAAACTCCAAGTTAACTTAGAGTTATTTTGACATGACATAACAACATCCATTTACGGTTAAAAAGGGAAAGTTTGTCTAAGGAATAAATGACATATCTTTAATTCTTCAATAACTGCTTTGCGGTTTCACCAAGCATAGGGGCGGTTTGAAGAATGATCTTGATGGGCGGTTTCATCAAACATGCAAACTGCAGTTTGATGAAAACTGAAGGGCTCCATGCTGGCGGTCTTAAGATGACGGCTTGAAGCACTAAACCGCTAATGATACAACCGAACTATACTCAGCCTAGACAATCAAAATCTAGAAATGGACTTATCTAAAAATTGAAGTAGAACTTCATTACATGCGGTCCTAAAGTCCATAAAAAGACACGTGGCATGGATCAATCAAATTAAGGTGGGTGTACTAACAGTGAATCCTAACAAACTAGTAGCCACATTGTTATAGTGATAATATATACACCAAAAGGTCATTATCATTTACGAAAGTATTCCTCGATTTATGCATTTAAAATGAATGCTCAATTAAAAGATTAATGCAAACTCTATGAGGAAACTAACGAAGAATAAGATTTATCACTATAAATCTAAGAAATATTAGCAAGCAGGTTAATGGCATATAGAACAAGGACAATAAAGGCACTCCCACTGGACTTGAGATATATGCAATAATCAATGTTAGTCTTAATAAGTCCTCGAAAAGTGGGGTTTAAACAAATAGAAGTACCCTATATGAGAAACTAGAGTGTTTTAAGTTATATATGAGGTCTTATAAACATGAATGTTATGTATGTATCCTACTACCATCCTTTATATCTATAGGTATGGTTTCAACATTCAAAACCTATGAAACACCAATAAGATAAAGGGCAAATTGCAATTTAGTTACCTGAGTTTTACACGATGTTTCAATTGGTTTCTGAATCCGTTTTTCAGCAAATTAGTTACTCGAGTTTGTCATTTAGTTGCAATGTGGTATAAAAATGGATGGATTGTTAGTTTTTTAATGAAATGGATGGAAAATCTAACAAGTTTCTTTTATAATTGCAAAGTGCACCCTCCAACTCAACTTATTCACATTTTTACCCCATAATAAAAAATTTGTAACATCTAAAGACATTAATTAATAAATCTACAAATTCTAATTGTTTGTTTTAGAAAAACTTGAGCAAAATAATAATAATAATAAAAAAAAAAAAAAATCTTCTCGCTCTCACTTAAAAAACATTGGGCATTTTCTTAAGTATATTATGCATTGTCCGGAAACAGTAAATTGACAAAAATTGCACCGACAAGCCACAATTTCTTGTGCAAAAACGTTTCTCCAGCCATCAATTTTTTTATTAGAAATGACAAAGAGATCATGAAGGCAAGCACTACCAAACCCACTTGGATGGAGCAGAGAGAAAACAGTGGTCGCGAGAAGGGGGAGAAGGAACGTGGGTGGAGAGATCGCCATTTTTTGTGGTTTCCTTTGTTTTTTGACGGGCCAAAACACTGTTCCGCTCTGGATATCATATTTTATAATTTTAGTTAAATAAAATTAGTATTTTTGAATGATATGTATTTGTCATAAGTTAAATAAAATTATTATTTTTATGATTGATATCATAATTTTTATAATTTTGATGTAATAAATAAAATGAAAATGACTGAAACGCTAATCTTTGGACATATGCATGCAAATTATGTTAGTTTTTAAACATTCGTTAGGAGTTAGGGGGCGAAGTGGGAAAATTTAAATTGTAGGGTTAACCATTGCAATTTTGAAAGAAGCTCGTTAGGTTTTTCATCCACTTTTGTTAGTTTTTAAACGATCCATCCATTTTTATACCACATTGCAACTAAATGACAAGCTGGAGTAACCAATTTGCTGAAAAACGGATTCAGGAACCAATTGAAACATTGTGTAAAACTCAGATAACTAAATTGCAATTTGCCCTAAGATAAAAGTCTTGATACACACCACACTTGGTGAAGCAATAAGGCATGATTATAATAAAGAAAACCATTGTACTCACTTTAATTAATTGCACAATATCAAAACCGTGTTAATCATGATGCTATGCGGAACAGAATGTCTGGGCACAATGAGATTTCACAATACTAATATTACCACATCACGCATACATATAAATTTAGTACATGATAATAAAATTTGTCAGAATATTTATGAAGTGAAAATCCAATTTCGATGTCGACTGAAATTGAGTTTATACACCCACAAGTTTATGATTCTTTATTCATATGAGCAAGCTCTGATACCAATTGTTGGAACAATTTAGAGATCTCATATGAACAATAGAACACATAATAAATAAAGATTGCGTACCCGAATTCGTCATCTTGTTGAACTAGGCGGAAACGATAATTTGAACAAGAATAAGGACGGAGACGGTTACTAGATCTTCTTTCCCTACTCTTCGCTATAGACGATGGCTCAATGGAATAGCCGATATTTATAATCCCAGGGTTTTAGAGTGGGAAAGGGACCTAGCGGTTATTTTCCTTTTAGGAAACCAATAACCATGTTCCTTAAGGATTCCAATATCCTTATTCAATAGGAACTCCAATTTGTGTCCTTTCCATCACAGACTCAAATTGGGTTAAAGCCTACACTTAATTACAACCCACATCATACAATAAAGTGTGCACAAGCCCATAAAATAAATCATAATAACAATTGGGCTTATCGTGCATTGTTATACTCAATAGACTATAATGGTTAACCCGTTTTATTGAAACAAATAAATCCACAATTAATGGTAAGCCCAAATAAAAGTCTAACCACACAATGAAAGTGTGTGAGTATGATAAGTTGGGTAGGTGAAAAGAAAAAAAGAACAAAAGTTAAAAGAAAGTGGAACTTAGGGCTCGTTTTTTTTTTTTTTTTTTTTTTTTAATATATATATAGTTTTATAGTTTCAGCTCTTGATCAAATCTTAAGTCTGTATCTTTCAAACATATAAAAGTTCAAACATATAAAAATTATGTATGTTATTTTTCATTCAGATATGAATGTAACCTAATGTCCACTTAATTTTCATATGTAAAAATGTCACATATTTGCCTCTAAATTGTCACCTGTTTGCCTCTAATTTTTTTTTATACATCCCTTCCAACTCATAATTCCAAAGAAACGCAACCAAAATACTATGTAAACAACAATTCACGTCATCTCTCTACTCCATTCAATGACTTAATCATAGTTTCAGATGTGAATTCAGACGAATAATCAAACAACTTGAATAATTCATAAAGTAGCCTTCAGACGTTGTCTCTTATGAATTCAGCCAATTGTAGATGTGAATTCAGATTTCAGGACTTAACAGTTCAAAAAAAATCCACTTTACTATTAAGACATCCGAAAAGAAAATTGGTAATGTCAAATTCAAGGTGTGTATCTTCAATTATAATTTTAAAAAATAAAATTGGAACTTTACAGGAATTGGTAAAGAGTAAGAAGAAGATACATATATTCTAACAATTGAAAACAATTTTTTTTTTGATATTTCAAAGAAATTAATAAAGAGTAAGATTAAGTTACTTATATTTTACTAACAATTTAAATCAAATGGCAGCAGAGTAAGATTAATAAACTGAGATAATAGTTCAAAGTAAACTTTACCGTCAATCTGTTTTCTTGATCAGTTCTTCCAGATAATTGGCGTCTTCAATTACAATTACAGACGCCAATTTTTTTTCTTGGGTTCTTCCAAATAATTGGCATCTTCAATCACAATTACAGATTCCAAATTTACTGCCTCCCTTTACGAACGATAGAAAGTGAAAGACACAATAAAATGAATTTAGACACGAGGGAGAGGTTGAAAAAACAAAAAAAAAAAAAAAGGGAATGTAAAGAGGCACGAGAAGGAGGCGTGAGATTTGGATTCCTCACAGTTGTAGGATATGTGTTGGATTTCTGAGTTAGCGTTTTATACAGGCTTTTAAGTTATAGTAATACTAGCTGATGCCCATGCGTTGCACCGCGTTTTAAGTTTATTAACTAATTTTTTTTTTTTTTTTTTTTTTGAGTGTAATGATATTAATTTCTTACAAAGCAGATAATTGTTATGAATCCCTTTTAATAAAAATACATACTCCGTATTCATTTAAAGATTGAATAATATTTTTTTTAAAAATTATAAAAGCTTCATCATATAAACAACAAATTGAAAATTGGCTAGTTTAGTAATAAAAGGAAAAATTGATTATTAACATGAAAATATAATTTTGAAAAAGAAATAGTTAAATAGAGAGTGTTCACTGTTTGATGATGACAACTAAATGAAACGTGAGAACTTTAAATTGAAAAAGAAGAAGTAGCATTTAAATATATTTAACATTAAAAGAATAAAAACTTATCCTCAAATATTAAAACTGAAATATCATATTACTACGTTGTGGACTTGTTTTATTAATTAATATTTATGGACAAATATTTGATAGATTAATTTTGTATGTTATAATTGGCATCACATACACCAAAAAACATACACCTTTAAGTTTGAATTTTAATTATCTGTAAGTTCTCCCAAGAAAAAAACTTTCGTCTTCTTCCTCTTTTCAACGAAACTTCCACCTTCCGTTCTCGTTGCTTTTCTTTCAGCTCTCCGACATCTTCTTTCATCTTTGACTTGTTCCTCTTGTTAATTCCGTATTGATTTGTCTAACCCGATTTCACATATTTATTAATTGTTGTTTTGCAATTAATAAATGTGAAAATCAGGTTTTTAATTTTCATTTTAAATCTAGTTTTTAATAATGTTTATCGTTGTTGTTTTTGTATTGTTGTTTTTCTCTCCATATCCATATATGAGAGCTGTGATTCCCTTCCATTGGTGAGGGTCTTGTGTATTGCTTTTGTTGTTTTTATGATTATAGGAACGTCTGAATTTGATTTAACGAAGCAAATATGTCGTGTATTATTCCACCAAAAGGAGTTATGTCCCAAGCTGCATAGTAATTCCTCTTACAGTCGGACATGATAAGTGACATGTTAGGGTGCAACCTAAAGTCCCACATCGGCAATTGAGGCAATAATTGCGAAGTATTTAGGAGCACATCGCGGTCCCTACAAATGGTGTCAGAGCCATGGTTCGGATGGGCTCAGGCGAATGTGATCTGCGGACCATAGGATTGTTGGGGCGCAACCCAAAGTCCCGTATCGGCAATTGAGGAAATAATTGTGAGGTACTCCCTCCGTTTCATGTGAATTGAGGCTAAAAAAAAAGGGCACAATAATTAAGAGAAAGTAGTGAATGTGTGGTGGATAATGAAAAGAGAGAATGAGTGGGGTAAATAGTAGTGTTCGTTGGATAAAATGAGTGGTGGAAAATGAAGAGAGATAATTAGTGGGGTTAAATGGGTGGGGTTGTGTGAATATAAAATATTAAAAAGTTTGTCATTTGGGCAGTCTCAATTGAGGTGAAACAGACGAAAAGGGAAATAAGTCACAATTCACATGAAACGGAGAGAGTATATAAGAGTGCCACCAACTTCATTAGTATGAGGTGGAGTGATCGCGGTCCCTACATGGCACGCCCTAAACGGACATGGAGTATTAGGGAGAATGGAATACCAAGAGTCCACAAAATAGCCCTTTTGCATCCATTTTGTAACATAGTTTTGATGAAGCAGAGTAAACAATCAAAACCACCCCGGTAACGGTCTTAAGAGTCTGTAATTCCCCAAAAGAAATGAGAAGGTAAAGAGAAACTAATTTCTGAGAATATATATAGTGTATATGCCACTTGACTAGAGTTAGGTAGTAAAAACTCCATGGCTAAAGCCAACCATATCCTAAGATAACCCACAAAATCGCAAAAAAAATGTGACTAAACAATACAGCTTCACAACTATTATTGACCAGTCCATAATTTAAGAAACACAATATTTAGCTGGTATGCGGGGGAGAATATATAATTTCTGCACTTGAGGATGCTCGGGGAAACTTCAATAAATCTCTGAAAATCTTAAACCCATTGCTCTCGTCAACTGCAGCACTTTGTTCAATGAACATCCGCTTCAAGCATGTAGAGTGCAAGAGTAGAAGCTTTATGATTAGTAGTTCAGCCTTATAGCCCTTGAAATATCTTATTTTGCACCGTTTGAAGCATGTCCAGGCTAAAGTTCACGCAATCGGATGGTTCCAAGTACCCTTCAACTAGATGTGTAACATTGTCCGTTGATGTAGCAAACTAGAGGAAAAGGAAAAATAAATAAATTGATATTGAAAATGGAATAATGATTAATGATTATATTAATCACTCGTATTTCCAACACTAAAAGAAGAATTAGACATTCAACGCGCACTATCCAAATGCTCCATCTGTCCCAAAATGATCTTCCCTTTGACTATTCAAACTTTTTTAAAAATATGAACACTTGCGTTACTAGCCATGTTTTATTTATGCACTTTTAAGCCCAAATTGTAGAAATGGAAAGAACTTTTTGGGACAATGAGAAATGGTAAATGAGAAAATCATTTTGGCGGAGGGGGGTACTTCATAAAATATAAAATGTTGATTAATAATAGGAAGAGGAATAAACAAAACTTACATCTAGTTCAAGCGTCCGCAACATGGGGCAACTTTGCAGTAACAAATACGCAGGTGAAATCTGATCAAGATTATCCACTGCAAAATCTAGTAGTCTAACCCACGTCAAGAATGGTAAATATGCAGGTGAAGGTATTAGAGGTTGTGGAGGACTATCTGCACCCAGACACTTCAAAAGGAATAAAAACATAAAAGAAAACGTTAGCGCTGTCTCGGTTAGCATTTCACCAACTTTTAATTTTCATTATTGAAAGTTTGAATTCATCTATGGAGTTTCTTTTTACGAGAAGCACCATTAATATTAAAATGAATTGCCAATTCTAAAATATTATTGTAAATCCACATAATAGGAGTAAATTTATACTCCCTCCGTCCTAAAATGATCTTTGCATTTGACTATTCGATCTTCTTAAGGATATGAACACCTGTTTCACTAGTCATGCATTGTTTATGCACGTTTAAGCCTAAATTGTAGAAATGAGATCAACTTATTTAGACAATGATAAATGGCAAATAGAAAGATCATTTCAGCACAGAGGGGGGTATATTGTTAAATAACAATGTATATCAAATCAAACAAAAAGGTAAATTATACCTTAAGGGAAAATCCATCCACCCAAAGCGTCGTAACATTGGGGATATCCTTAAGAAACTTGATCATATTCATGTTCTTAACCACATTTTTAACTTTGATGCCCAATTTGATATATACAGTCCTGAGTTCTTTGTTTCTCTCAAACCATTGCCAATCAACTATACCACTTTCCACCATACAAAAGTAAGTGAGCGTCGGTACATGGATGGCATGATGTTCTATACCGACGCAATTCATGATTAGCAAACTCTTCAACACTGTAGCATTTCGTAATAGGGTAGCAGACATGCCAGCAGAGAATGAAATTTTTTCCAGCTTAAGATAAATAAGATAACGGAATCCTCCAAATGCATGTGGTGGCTTCACTATGCAATTAGTTACCTTTAAACGTCTCAAGGAACTGCATGAAAAGAGACAAGATGGGATGATATATATTGACGGATTTGAATTTTGAAGCTCTAGTTCTTTGATTCCGTTTCTTGATATAAATAACATCCATTGATCAATCTCCTAGCCAATATCACTGGGAATGTTTGGAATGTGGAGAAAGAATTCAAGAATGGGAATAATATGGACTAACAATGCTTTATTGATAGCTCTAGGAAATTCATAATGCAGGGGTTTTTTATACTCGTATTTTGTTTTAATTTCTTCAAAGAAATTCATGTCAAACACAAGTTTGGGATATGAAGCCCACTTATATCGCCACTTTCTCGAGAGAATGCTCGTTCTAGCTGCATCACGCATAGTCATTGCCTCAAAGATACAATCCATCACGTTACTTGGCAACTCACTGATTCTATCCATCTTTTCAGCTATTAATATTTTCGCTGACCTCATAAATGTTCTGAACCTTCAAGGAAATTGGTAAAGAGTAAGATCAGCAACACATATATTAAAAAAATAATAATCACTTTGTCCCTAAATGAATGTCCAAATTGAATAAACGGTTGAACTTAACCATTTTGCGTAACATGAGTACATAAAAACCCTTAATGGTCTCACCATATCGCATAATTTGTCTAAGCATGATTTATAACTCGTATGTTGAGGGAGGATTTGTTAACTTCCCAAAAACTTGGACATTCGTTTTGGGACAAAATTTTAGGAAATTTGGACATACTCTTAGGGATGGAGGAACTACAGTTTTCTGATACTTCAGATAAACTGGTAACTAACAAGATCAAGATACGTACTCCCTTAGCCCCGAAAAGTTACTCCCATTTATTTGTTGTTATTTTCAATGAACGTTTGAGCAATATTTTCGAGTATTAATTATAAATCCAAATGCAAAAATTTAACAAGTTGTTATTGATAGTTTCGAAAAAAAAAATTATGTATCAATTAGAAGGTTTCATTGTGATTACAATAACCTAAATTATTAATCAAATGTCTTTCCAATCAATAAAAAAGAAAAAGAGGGACTACTATTATATTCAAACAGTTTAAAGCAAACGATAGCAGAACAAAGTAACATTGATAAACTGAAGTAATAATTCAAAGTAAACTTTAAACTTGGTTTTCTTGTGTTCTTACCGATTATCCGCGTCTTCAATTACAGAAATCCAGATTTACTGGCTCCTTTTAGTGACTCACTGAGTTAGGGTTTGTGTAGGCTTTAAAGTTGGTTTTCTTTCAATTTGAAACCCAGTTGCGAGAGCTTTCCTACCAATCCAGACTACACTTTTAAACTGGATGGGATTAGATATAAAGAAAAATTGTACCGTCAAATTTTACAAATTCCGTCCAAAAATAATGAAAATAAAGACTTTCTACTTTGGTGGAGTATAGTCAGCAGTTAGTTTCGTTTCCGTTTAATATGCGTATAATATATACACATATGTACGAATAATTGAAAAAACTTCCGTTTTTTGCGCATAAGTCTAACTTAATTAAAAATATTCGTACTTTTGAGTAAAACTGTATGGTACACGTATGAAACATTATATGCAGTAAACTCCACGTATTAAACTCCATCATATATAAAATGAGTCGTTCTTACGAAAAACATGTTGTAGACTAAAAGATGGAGAACCGGTTTTCCGTAATTTTCTGCTTTAATATTATCATGTGTCTGTTCTAATATTAGAAAATGTCTGTTTTAATATAACACTTATAAAACATTCAAACCGCTACATATAAACATTCATACTCGCACTTTTAGTTGTAATGTTAAAGATTGTCGGTTGTAGTGTTAAAAATTGCCGTTTGCAGTGTTAAGAATTGCGTTGTAATGTTAAATAATGTTGATGGTAGTGCTGAAGCAAGTGAGTGTCTTAGTGTTAAAAAGTGTCTGTTGTTGTGGTATTGAAAAATGCATGTTATAGTATCGAAAAGTGTCAGGTGAGTTTTTATAAGTTTCGAAACAAGTGTCTGTCCTAGTGTTAAAAAGTGTCGGATGTAGTATTGAAAAATGTTTGTTACAGTGTCAAAAAGTGTCATATGAGTTTTTTATGAGTTCCGATTATTTACAAAAATGCCACCGCACATTGTAAAAAAGTTCCACTTATTTACATAAATATCACTCCGCATTTTGAAAACACGTTTTACATGTTTTTTTAATGAGATTTTGTGATATAAAATGTAAAAATCATTTCATTTTTTTTTTAAAAGGGGCAACTACCATTTAGTCCCTCAACCAAATGAAAATTACCACCTAGGACAAGGAATTTGTAATATTACCACCTAGTCCAAGGGTTATTAAAAGGACACTCATGCCCTTAATAAATAATGAAAAATTACATTAATGTCACTCCCTCTATCATTTCACTTTCTCTCTCCAACCACCATGACCACCTTTGACCACCCATCCCAACCACCTCCGGCCACCATTTTCCAGCGACCATTTTCCGGCGGCGACCATTTTCCAGTGACCATTTTTCGGCAACTCACTCCGGCGTCCATTTTCCGGCGACTCACTCCGGCGACCATTTTCCGGAAACTCACTCCGGCGACCACCTCCGACGGCCATTTTCTGGCGACTCACTCCGGCGGCCACCTCCGGCGACCATTTTCCGACGACCACCTCCGGCGACTATTTTTCTGGATACCACCATCTCCGGTGATCAAATAACTGAGAACTTATCAGTAAGTTCTCAGTTGTCATCTAAACAACTCCGGCGACCAAACAACTGTGAACTAATCAGTAAGTTCACAGTTGTTCAAGAACAAGTTCACAATTGTTCCATAACAAGTTCACAGTTGTTCCAAAACAAGTTTACAGTTATTCTAAGAAAAAAAATCATTTTTCAAAAAAAAAATAAAAATATCAAGAACAAATTCACAGTTATTCCAGAAGAAGTTCATAGTTGTTCTGGAACTAATCAGTAAGTTCACAGTTGTCACCTAAACTACTAAGAACATGATTGACTCCGGCGACCAAACAACTGTGAACTAATAAGTAAGTTCACATTTGTCAACTAAACTACTAAGAACACGATCGACTCCGGCGATCAAACAACTGTGAACTAATCAGTAAGTTCACAGTTGTCAACTAAACTACTAAGAACACGATCGTCTCCGGCGACCAAACAATTGTAAACTAATCACAGTTGTTCCAGAACAAGTTCACAGTTGTTCTAAAACACGTTTACAGTTATTCCAAGAACAAATTCACATTTTTCAAAAAAAAAATCAAGAACAAGTTCACAGTTGTTCCAGAACAAGTTTACAGTTATTCCAAGAACAAATTCACATTTTTCAAAAAAAAAAACTATTTTTTTTCATGAACAAGTTCACAGTTGTAAGTTCACAATTGTAAGTTCATAATTGTAAGATCGCAATTGTAAGTTCGCAATTCTTCCAATAACAAGTTCGCACTTGTTCCAAAAACAAGTTCGCAATTGTAAGTTCGCACTTGTTCCAAGAACAAGTTCACACTTGTTCCAAGAACAGGTTCACAGATGTTCTAACAACAAGTTCATAGTTGTTCCCAGAACAAATTTCAAGAACAAGTTCCGCTTTTTTTCAAAAACAAGTTCACACTTGTTTCAAGAACATGTTCACAGTTGTTCTAGTAACAAGTTCATTAAGGCAATATGTCGAACAGCTTATGAGCTGAAATGATACTTATTAAATACTTTCAATAATTTTTTATATTTTTGTACTAAAATAATTAAATTAACTTACAATTATACAAACATTAATATATTTTATACTGAGACGGAGGAGTAAAATACTCTTAATTAAGAGATGGAGATTGCAGTTCAAAGCTTGACACAAAAGTACTTCCATGTCTTCATTCAAAAAGCTTTGATAATATGACTCTGAGATGAGTTTTTTTATTTTTTTTGACAACATTGATTGAACCATTTGTGTGTCAGTTGACTGGTATTAGGAATATTGTTTATTCCAAGAATATATTGTAAATATCTCTTAGATATTACTTACCAATATTAGAGATTGTGTATATAAATTAGGCGATTTATATCTTGTTGACCAAGTTAGATTAGTCTAGAATGTTCCATGTAACCCTATAAATATGTATCACTAACATCAATAATATTTGAGTCTCTCATATTAATTATCTCTCTCCATGTATGATTGGCTCCGACTATCTCTTTCTCAAATCCTTGACATGGTATCAGAGCTATGATCCATAATGGGACTTCTCCACCAAAAATCACCCAACTAACTTCCGCAAAATTGCCAAAACCGCACCACCTGATTACGCCGGCCACCCATGTCGTCTTCAACCCCAATCCTTCACTGGTCACCAAACCTTTTATTTTAACAACCCGGTAACCCCTTGTTCTTCACTTTTGATTTTGACTTCTTTCTTTCCACCATTCTTCTTGTAGTCCAACCATCTTTAAACTTCAATTTTTTTTTTTTATTTTTTTTTTGTGTATGTTATACCATTTTTTTTCTATCCTTGTCTCACTTTCTTTTCCCCTAACCCCAACATCTACGTCACCAAACCTATACCCAACCATCTCCCTACTGGCTACTGCCCTCAATTTTTTTTATTTTTTTTTATTTTTTCCCTACCTGCCAAACTGGTCTCCTCAAACACACTGTCCTTGTTTTGCAACCCAATTCTCCGTACCCACCAGTGGCTGAAACCCCTTATACCCACCAGCCCTTACCCCTATTATTTCCTCTCTGTTTCCCAAACTCTTTCCCTTGAACCCACTCCCTTGAACCATACTTGATCTCAGTCAACACACGGCAAAACCTTGACCAAAACCAATGTTTTTTTTTCTTCCAGGTTTTTTTGGATACCCTAAGCTACACCCAGAAAGACCAAAACCCAAGCTTTTTTTTAATACCCGACCCCCCCTTTAACTTCTCTTCTTTCCTACTGCCACAACAGATCTCTCTCTTCTTTTTTTTTATCTTGTTAATTAACATACCTTACCCCGTCTCGCGACGTAAAAGCCTTACCCCGTCTCGCGACGTAAAAGAGCCAAAACTTTGCCTTAATAGCACTCATTTTTTTTTGCCTTAGTAGCATCAATTTCGCCATAGTAGCGACCAAAAACCTCTGCCATAGTAGCAACTTCGTTGAGACATAAAATCGTCTTGCGACGTAGTCGATGAAACTTTCAAAGATACGTCATTCCAGCGTAAAATCGTCATTGTGACGTGGTTGGGACGTAAAGTCAACATCATGTAACATCATACAAGACCGGGATCACATCAACTCACTCGCTTCATCAACTCGGGTCATCTCATCGCTTTCCAAGATTGGTCTTTCCCTTCGGACGTCCATCTTGCGGGGGCATATTAGGAATATTGTATATTCCAAGAATATATTGTAAATATCTCTTAGATATTACTTACCAATATTAGAGATTGTGTATATCAATTAAGAGATTTATATCTTGTTGACCAAGTTAGATTAGTCTAGAATGTTCCATGTAACCCTATAAATATGTATCACTAGCATCAATACTATTTGAGTCTCTCATATTAATTATCTCTCTCCATGTATGATTGGCTCCGACTATCTCCTTCCCTAATCCTTCAACTGGGCCCTCTCCATTGCAACCAAGGTTCTCAATACTCCACAGTACAGAGAAAAACATAGCCTTGAGCTGCATTTTTTTTTTTTTTTGGCATCATGGCTGACTAAAACGAACAGTTGAACCAAACAACAACATACATTACTGGTAAAATAGATTTGTCGGTGACGGAAACAGCAATGTCCATATTATAGCCTATTACACACATTAATGCTATATACTCCATGATTAACATTTGTGCTATGGCATTAGACAATGTCCAATGCATTGCTCCAATTTCTACTAATGAGCAGTTCTTAAGATCCAAACATCACGTACAAAGTTTTGGAATGCTGGCTTACAAATTCTCGGTGACGGCAATGGCAACGACGGTTTTAAACGGAGGGCTACTCACAGGAGTTTGTATAGATTTGTCGCCGGAGTTATAGATCTGATCGCCGGAGTAGTCGATCTACTCGCCGGACTTGTAGATCTACTCGTCGGCGATGTAGATCTACTTGTCGGCGATGTAGATCTAGTCACCGACGTTGTAAATCTAGACTGGAGAAGAAAATAGATAGGAGGTCACCGTCGACGTCCATGGCCTCCGTCGAAACAGAGAGAGGGGGGAGAGAGAGAGACGCGAGGGAGGAACATGGGGATTCGCCGGAGGGGAGGCGGAGATGGGGGTGAAGGATCGCCGGAGGAGGGGGTGAGGGTTTCCGGAGGAGGGGGTAGGGGATCGCCGGAGGTGGGGGATGGAGGAGAGAGAGAACGCAGTGAGAGAAAGCAGAGAGAAGTTGGTTTGCGTCTGAATGTGAGGAGAGGGGAGGGGTTGCTGTTTTAATTGAAATTAAGAGGTAGTTTCGGGATTCTATAATTTTAATGGACTAGCTGGTAAATAAAGATATTAGCTTGGACTAGATGGTAAATGAAAATATGGCCTTGGATTAGGTGGTAATTTCAGTTAGGATGGGGGATTAGGTGGTAATTTTCTCCTTAATCAATTGAAAATTACCTAAATATGATAATTTTTAATAATAACAAGAACAAACTAATTATGATCTTTAAAAATTATTATTATTATAACTATTTCTTAAAACACACACATAACTGATCAGCCTACTTTCAAAACATAAGTTGTAAAATGAAATTGATAGATAAGTTGTGTATATATATGTGTGTGACTATACTCTATTTTACACAAATACTTAAGAAATGTCATTTTATCTATATAAAATATGACGTATTTTTCATCCATATATTTTATCAATATTTGTATTAAACACGTACATACATTTAGAAGTTTAAAAGTATTTCTACCGTTCGCAACTATTTATGCCATATTTTTCAGCATAACTTTAAAATAAAAAATCGCATTAAACTTACACGTCATTTTTAATCGTATTATATGCCTGCTGTATTTGACTAAATATGATAGTTCAGTATACTTCTATCTTCCAAATTACTAAACAAAAAGGTACAATTTTAATTGGAGTAGGTTGTATGAAAAATCATTTTTTTCCAAACAAAATTAGAATATACATATTTTGGTGAAACTTTTATTTTTTTAACGTGCGGTGACATTTTTGTTGTAGGAAGGGACTAATGAGAGTTTTTGTCTTTTAATATTGCATTGATTGACAAAAAATATCACTATAACTTTATAGGATAATATGTAATCCCTCCGTCTCAAAATGCACTTCCAAAACAAATTTATATCTTTTTTTGATTTTGATTTTTTTTTTAAAAAAAAAATCGGATTTTTATTTTGAAAAGACAAAAGGGAACTTTGTGGTGCAGTTTTAATGTGGAGAATGCTTCCTTCAATGTAGATGCAGTTTCATGTCCAAAATAATAATAATAAGTGGTGCATTTTTTTTCTATATAAAATAAGTATCGCATTTTTCAATTGAAAAACAGTTTTGTTGCAATTTATCATAGAACAAATAATGTACAAACAAGTACCGCATTTCTAAACAGGAAAATAAGTAGAGTGATGATATACACACCCTGACACCCACAAAAATAGTAAGTACGCCCACCCTTTAAATATTACAAATATGACATTTTGTTAAAGACAAAAACTTATGTGAGAACACTACGACCGTCTCATGGATGAGACGGGTCATTTTTGACCCATAACCTGGCCCATTGATTATTTTTGTGTTCTCACAAAAACTTATGTGAGAACACAAAAATAGTAAGTACGCCCACTCTTTAATTTCAAATCTATTATAAAAGTTAATTCTATCAAGTAACAACCGGATTAATTATTCCCTTAATTAGGAATGTACCATATGCATTTACAGAATTTAAAAATAATTGCTTTTTCCCCATCCTAATAAAATTAACCCCCAAAGTCAACTATGTTACGTAACAAGTTACTATAGTACAAAATCTTGGGAAAAACGCGTTTTTCCGAACTCATAGGAAAAACGTGTTTTCAAAAAACGCGGTGGCATTTTTGTTAATATGTGAAGCCCACAATTTCTACCATTTTAGAAAAGGATGAAACTTTTAACTAGACACCCATTTGGATAAAATGTGAAGCTTCAAACGGGAGGGAGGGAGTATATACAATGCATTGATGTTTCTACTCTTTGTAGTTGGATACATTTGAAAATTTGAAATCAAGTTTTATTTATTTTTATTTGAGCAAATTTCAAATCGAGTTTTAGAGTTAGTTATATCATAGTCTAATAATTTCATAATTAGTATTTTCAATTTTCAATTTTGGTTCATCCTAAACTATATTGCTGGATTGCATTTCATATATAGAAATATTTTATTGTATTTTATTTTGCTTTCAATGATTTAGAAAAGAGAAGCAATCATATCAATAGAAGAATCTCGGAAGATCATTTTGTTATTTTCATACCAAAAACTAAGAAATGATTGGGAGGAAATGAAGATTATGTCTACCTTGTTAGTAATTTCAATTTAGTTTTACTATTTACCTTATTTTGAAAAATAAAAAATAAATATTATTTAGATAACTCATCAAAACTAAAAACCAAAAAATGAATCATTGATAACATAGCCAACTTTTTTATTCGCTTGATTGATTAGGAATATTGTTTTTAACAAGTACTCATCAAATCACTTTATTTACTTGCCAAATTTACATAGTTTATTAATTTAATTATTCATAAAGTCAAATGATGAAATGTTGGATGGAGGGAGTTGTAGACTTTGCACATACACTATGCAAAATAGTTAGAGGTGTTGAATATTCGAATTAGCCAAAATTTCTCCCTATGAAATATTATTGTTTCCTATAATAATAATAATAATAATAATAATAATAAATATTTAATAATGGATATCGCATGGATACATGTACAAATAAAATATAAAAAATGACTAAATAGCCAAAGTACTAGAATTTTGAAATCCCTCGACAAATGGATGAATATTGATCACTTCAATTTTGAAATTCAACATCAAATAAATGAGAGCAATGTCTCACTTCAGGGACATAGCCAAGATTTGAATTAGGCAGCAAGTATGGAATGTAATATCCGTACATCACATTTCAAAGGGAACAAAGTTGTTCTAGCACATAAGATAAGGAAAGTACAAGTGTTGTGAGTATGAAAAGTTAAGTTGGAGAGAGAAAGTGGGGGTAGAAAATAGTAAGTTGATTGGTGTGTGATTATAAAAATAAAGTAGGAGATGAGCAATGCTAGGGTCACAAAATCTTGCTTACAACACGTGTTGGCGATAATTTATTTGGTTGACTCGATAGTGGACACGCTACACTCTAATTAAAAACAACAATAAAATCATTACACATAGGATTTTGTAAGCAAGATTTTTTTTTTTTTATGATTATTTTTTTTTTTTTTGTGCCGCAAACAGTTCTCAGCCGTAGAGAGAATGAGTTGAACGAATAGTAGAAATTATTTTCCAATTTTGGTAATGTGACTTACTGATAAAATATGGAAAACTCAAAAATATATTATGTATTATTTCATCCTAAAATTTAGGGTTAATCTCACTTTACTACCCCAGGGTTTACATGTTGTATCACTTTGGGGCCTATAATTTTATTTTTCTCACTTTAGAGCCTGAACTCTCATTTTCGTATCGATCTAAGACCTAAACAAACATTCCGTTATATTTTGAATAGAAAGTGGGAATATCACATTATAACACCTGTTTTCTCTTGGGCATTTGATATTTTCACAAGAATAATGGTTGAACCAAAATAGTTTGGCAGTACACCCAAATCAATCACAGGTTCATTAGCTTTGGCTTGATTTGGGAGTTTCGGTGATGTTGTTGCTCAAATTATCACTCATTTTAATACCAAGAGTGATCAGTTGACTCATGAGTTTTTTTTTTAAGTCACTCTGTTTGTGTTTTGATAGTACTCTTTTGATGTTTGGGTAATTCTTAAATTAACATTTTTCTTTCAAAATTTTGGGAATTGGAATTTTATAATTATAATAATTCTCTCAAGAAAAAAAAAATAATACTAATGTTTTTTGTAATTGTTTTCCCAATTTATGTGTGATAACTAGTTTATGCTTGATGTTACTACTTTCTTTTTAAGTTATAGCCATACCCAGGAAAAGAAATCTCAAAAAAAAAAAAAAAAAAAAAAAACTCACAATTAAAGGAACTTTCACATTAACTCCTGAACAGTTTGTTTGAGTCTATTAAATTGTAGGGAAAATATTTTTTTAAAATAAATAAATAAGAAGGAATTACTTTATGAGTTTTTTGTTTGAAACAGTGTTTCATAAGTTGAGAGTCTGAAAGCTTAAATATACTAATGATTTGAAAAGACAAAAAAAACCCCAGAGAAAATGGATTTTAGATGGCACATGTTAACTTTCCGTTTAAAATCTAACAAAACTCTTGCCTGGGCTCTGAATTGATACAAAAACGATAGTCTGGGCACTAAAGTGAGAAATATAAAATCATAGGCCCCCAACTGATACAACATGTAAACATTGGGGTAGTAAAGCGAGATTAACCCTAAAATTTACAAAGCTAGAGAAAATATTTATACTCAAAAGAAATGAGTCCTAATATTAAAAGATTCTATCAAATCTACTAATTATAATAGGAAATATAATTCTAATAGGAAATACTTTTAATTAAAGTAATTATTCTAATTTAATTAGGTAACTAAATATTTTTCTAAGTTGGCTCAATAACATTCACCAACTCAGCTTTCCTAACACTTACCAATGGACGCTCAAAAATGAAATTTGTGCCGCTTTGGGACGATAAAAAGCAGAAAATTCACCTTACAAAGATATACTAATTATTTCATCTAATACAAAAAAAAAACATATAAAAAATAGACTGCATTCTTTTAATATACATTAAACAACTCAAAATTGACATTATTATTTACTAAGAGACGTGTAAAGTTAATAAATGTTATGTTCTTTTACCTTCTTATTGGAAAATTATAAAAAAGCATTTTTACACAGTTTTGACATTGATGTATGAGGGTAAAAAAAATTATTTTTATGAAACCTCTAGGAGAAATGAACACATGAAAACTTTTGACAAATGTTTCAAACGTATGATATATTCCTTGTGTCCTCAAATACTTGCACTATTTTTTTACTCATATATCTATTAATGAGGGGTATATATGTTCAAAATATTGGGAATAAGAAAGAGTTTATGAGTATAATTAGGATTTACAAGTGGAACACACTATTAAGTATGTGAATATGACAAAAGTGGGGTAGGAAAAAAATAAAATTAGAAGACAAAGTTATCAGTGGGATACCAATTACATAAATTGGTGCAAGATGTTTTGAGACCGCGACGTACTTATCTTGGGACATGCAGAGTACAAACAAAAGAAAATAAATTTTAAAGATAGACTAAGAAATTGTTGGTTCACACCCCATGTTTCTCTTTGAAACACTCTCACCTTTATCTAATATTGTTCTAACTACACATTAATACTTTTCATAATAATAAAAATAATGAAAATGTTTTGATTATTTATTTTATGTATTTTTTTCCTTAAGTAAAACATATAAATTATATCAGAAATTTGGTGGGGGGGGTCATAATAACATCATTTTTTTTCCTTTTAAGAAGTGCAGGGACTAAAATGCTATATTCTGAAACTTAGGGGGAGTCAATTGACCACCCTTGCCCTATTGTGACTCAATCCCTGCTTCACTTGATCGCATGGATACAGGTACAAATAAAATATTATAAATGACTATTTTTCACTATTTTAAATGGTTTATGAAGCTTTCTTTACTTATTATCTTGTAGAACTATCATCCTATTATGCTATTACATGTTTCATGAAGAAATTTCAAGAGTTATTGCGAGTACAAGATTTGGTTAGGAATGAATCACAAAATGATTTACCAACAAAGAAACAAAATAAGAGGAGAATATTACGAGGTAATACTTGATTTTAACATTTGCGTAAATGCTTTTGTGATTTCAAATGCCGTCACCCAACTTTACTATTTTACTTTTTTACTTTTTTATCACTATTAAGATTACCTTTTTAAAATGTAGTCACTTTTTATTTTATCCACATGGTGAAGTCAATTAATTATGATGCAAACATTTCCTATAGTAACATTATGAATAATAAGAATATTACTACATCCGTCCCAGAGTAAGAGTCATACCTCTCAAATTAATGCACGAAGATTAAAAAATGATGGAAGTGATTTTAGTGTTGTGAGTGTAAAGTAAAGTAAGAGAGAGAATGAGTGGGAGTGAATAGTAAGTTGATTGATGTTGTGAGTATAAAAGTAAAGTATGAGAGAGAACAAGTAGGGTGAATAATAAAGATTTCTTGCCATTTTAGGAATGAGACTCTTACCCTCAGACATACAAAAATAGAAAATATGACTCTTACTCTGAGACAAAGGGAGTAATATATTTTGATTGTTTAGAAAATTTTGAGAGTCATACATATATACTCCTTCCATCTTACTTCAAACTGGACCAACTTTATGGGCACGCTGATTAAAGAAAGTAAGGTAGTAGAGAGGTGTTGTGAGTGAAAAGTAAGAAACATGAGAAAATGAATTGGAGAAATAGTAAGTTAATCCGTGTTATGAGTATAAAAGTAAAATAAGAGAGAAAATGAGTAGGAGGAATAGTAATACGGTGACTACATCTAAACACCCCATTTTAAATTTGATCCTGAACGGTACACACCCGAGAACATATTTCGAGCCACTCCAACGGGGAGTTAGCTCTATCCCCGTCCATCCAATGGTTATGATCTCGGCCACGTCACCATTTTTTGTGCTCGATGGTAAAGATGTGTCCAAGCTCGGTGGTACCAAAAAAAAAATTGAAGTGATTTCAGCCACACAAAAGATGAGCTCGCCTACGTGGATGAATGGAGAACCATTGGGTGAAGGGGATGAGCTTATTTGGGTGGAGCGGTTCCAGGTCCGAACCAGAACGCTTCAACTTCTCTAAATAGTTAGAAGTTTTCAACTTATTTTTAAGATCTCAAACAATCATAGTAACAATTAGATTTCATATTTATATAAATATTCATATATTTATAATACTAACTCTCTCTCTCTCTCTCTCTCTCTCTCTAAATATGAAAATGCCTTGTATTATTTTTTTCTAATTAATTAGCCTTATTATTCCCCGTTGAATTTCGACGGGTTACTCACTAGTTTTGTTAAAGACAAAAACTTATGTGAGAACACTATGACCCGTCTCATGGATGAGACGAGTCATTTTTGACCCATAACCCGGCCCATTGAACCAGCTCCATGACCCAGGGGGCGACCCTGCCACGTGGCAGCCTCTCATAGGCCCAATTTTTTTTTATTTTTTTTGTTTGTCAAAAGTAATAGTTACTATAACTTAATGTAATGACTGTATACATATAAAGTAACAGTTTGTATACATAAAAGTAATACATATATACAGAAAAGTAACACTGTTTTTTTTCTATGTTTTCTTCGTTTGCCAAAAGTAATACTTATTACAACTAAAATGTAACGAACGTGTTACTTATATGTAATAATGTTTATACATAATTGTAACACATATGTATAGAAAAAGTAATAATTCAACCATTTATATTTTTAGAGCTAAAAACACTTAATTAGTGTTACATGTAAAAGTATTACATTATCTATAGAAATATGTTATAATTTCTTTTATTAAAGTGTTACATTTACTTGTACAAACAATTACATTCATATATATGAGTTGTTACTTTTCAAATGTTACTTTCTTTAAAAAAATTAAATCAAAATACACAATATTTTACATTTTTGCAAAAGCATTATTACATTTCAGTATAAATGATAATTACATTTAGATATTGTTTGGGTTACATGTAATTATAGTTAGTATTACATTTGAAAAAATGGGTAAAATGAGCTTTTATTTTTGTAAAACAGGTGTTACGTTTACTTATGAACAATGTTACTTTATATGTATACAGTCATTACATTAAGTTATGGTAACTATTACTTTTGGTAAACGACGGAAAAGCCGAAAAAATAATATAAAAACTCAAAAAAAAAAAAGGACTTATGAGAGGCTGCCACGTGGCGGGTCATGCCCCATGGGTCATGGGTTGACCCGTCTCATACATGAGACGGATCCCTTGTTCTCATGGGAGACCACCTCCTCTTTAAATATTACAAATATGACATTTTGTTAAAGGACAATTTACTCCCCCCTCCTATTACAATTGCACCCACTTGTGACTACTCCAATTCAACTGTAAACCCATTTCTTAGATCAACCACAATTTCTCTATCCAAATCCTCCCAGCGCTCCTTGAAGAACATCCCTTTCCCCGCCCAGATAACATTTAACCTTCACCAGGGTCGAGTTTGGTAATGGGTTGAGTAGCTACTGAATCATATTCCTCTGTCTCAATAATTTTTTTTAAAAAAAAAAATAAAAAAATCAACCTATTGAAATTTTAGTAAAAAAGGTGAATGATAAATTTTAAGGGCTGTTAAACGAACCGAGCCCGTTCGAGCTCGGCTCGTTAAAGCTCAGTTCGAATGGGCTCGAAGTGCTATTCGAGCTCGAGCTCGAGCTCGAACCGAGTTTTCGAGCTCGAATTTTTATCGAGCCGGCTCGTGTTCGGCTCGTTTGTTCGACGAGCTTTGTTCGAGCTCGGTTCGTGTTCGGCTCGTTTAATTCACGAATAACTCGAGCTCGGGCTCAGCTCGATAAGCTCGTTAACACGGGTTATTTTGTTTGCGTTTGACTCGAGCTCAGCTCGGCTCGTTAAGCTCGAGCTCGACTAAATAATCATCATTATTACTTTTGTAATGAATATATATACTCCCTCCGTCCCGCCGGAAATTGCAAAACTTACCATTTTGGGCGTCCCATAGAAATTTCAAAATCCATAAATAGAAGTTTTTAATACTTTTTAATTAGTGGGTCCCACTTCTCATACTCACATCCACTAACCCACTAACTATTCTCTACCCCACTTTCTCTCTCCCTCTCAATTATCAACACTCACAAACACATCACCTTTTTCACTTTTTCCCTTAATTCTTGTGCCATAATTTTTTTTTGAAGTTTCCGGCGGGACGGAGGGAGTACATTATATGTATATACAACATTGTACAAGGAATAAATCATAACTAAAATATTTTTATCTTCAAAATGAATCAAACAACATTAATTGTACAACAACTAAAATTAATTTAATTTTTATACATTCATATAATGATCATATAGCGACTATACACATACAATACAATAACACAATATAGATTATACAACAACTAAATTTAATTTATTCTATGCACATTCATTATGAAAACGTAGAGATATATACACAATAGTCGGGTTTTTTTTTTTCAAAACTAATTTATTATTTTCAAATGTACACATATTTGTCTTATATTATTTTTCTCATTGAAATAAAAAATAAAATTAACATCTATTATTGTAGTTATATATGCAAGTATATTTAATTACTCAAATATAGAATGAACAAAATATTTATCATTTACACATACACACACATATATATTTCACATATAAATGTGT
>JAOWBW010001987.1:120000-148469 GCA_026119855.1 Campanula takesimana
GACACTCCATAGATTTAATTGGATTCAGAATAGAAGACAAAGAAAATTAATTTTGTCAATGGTGTGAACATTTACTTGCCAGTATAGCACTAGCAATGGTACAACTAGGCAATTTACATATGCAAAGCTGCTCTTCTGATCAACCCGAAATCAAAAGAAAATTAAATGAAGGTAAGATTGTAGTTTTACTAAAATTCAAGGACATTGCCATCTGCAATCTCTGGCACCAAACACTTCTTCATTCATGAAGATTTTGCAAATTTGCTCTTGAAACCACCATCTGCGGAATATTGCTAGCCACTTTCTCCCTTCTCCAAATATTACCGTTCGATCGCAACCCTTAATATGTTAAAATTGTTTGTTATGTTAAAAATTGTTTACCAACCAGCAGGATGAAGCGAAAATTGTGAGATTGAAAACCCATGAAATGTGTCAAAATATAATCTTGACCACAGGTGTGCGTCATTGAGCTTCAACCTAAAGATCTGAGCTTTGTTCTCGTCGAACTTGAACTGCGCCGTATCTAGGACCGACCGACACCTCATTGGATATCTTTTCTGGGTTAGAATTCAGCTTGGTCAATAATGTTGGATCTTCGTACTGCGACACTAATACTCATAGGCGGCTCGATTAATTGGGGGATTGAAAGAGAGGGAGAGGTACCGCAGGAAGTGGAAGCAGGGGAGGGGCAGCAATTTCCAACATTGGTACTTAGGCCGGGGAACTGTGCAGGCGACCTTGGGGAGAGAATGGGAGGAGATGAAATTGGGGATTCTTGGTTTCGTAAATTACATTCTTGCCCTTCCTAGTTATTTTTCCCATGTACAAAATGGTGGGTATATTTGTCTTAAAATAGTGGGCTACTTGTTAACATACTCCTATTGTGGGTATCCTAACAAAACCCATATATATATATATATATATATATATATATATATATATATACATGTAACACATATTTATATACATAAATATATGTATGTATGATATATGTGTGTCTATATAGAATATTGGATGTTATATATATACATACATACATATAGCACATATTTATATAGATTATGTGTGTGTATGTATGATGTATGTATGTATTATATGTATTTATACATACATGTAACATACTCCCTCCGTCCCACCTCACTTGACACCCAAGAGGTGGGCACAATAACTAAGGAAAAAATAAAATAAAGAAAATGTGGTAGAAAATGAAGAGAGAGAATGAGTGGTGGGGTAGAGTGGATATAAAATTATAAAAAGTAGGCTATTTTGGAAAGTGTCAAGTGAGCTGGGACAGACCAAAATGGAAATAAGTGTCAAGTGAGCTACGACGGAGGGAGTATACTATATTATACACCTAGCGTAGCGTACGTTTTACTAAATACAGTTAACTAAGTATAATAGCGTCATTTAAATGCTATATACTAACCAGAAAGTTTGTCTAACTTTGACTTTCATGGTCAACTCCATAAAACGTTGATCACAATATGAAAACCTACCTATCTCTATGCATTTCAAAAATTGTTATGAATTCACCGTTAGAATACGGTCGGCCTCAACTTTTAAATATAATTGTTAAAACAAATAGTTAACTATTAATAGTTAAATATAATAGTTAGCTATTTATATTGAAATATAATAGTTAACTATAATTATTAACTACAATAGTAACTATTTGTTCTTAAAAAAAAAATACCATAGTAACTATAATAGTTAATTATAATAGTAAATATAATAGCTAACTATAATAGTAACTACCCTTAAAAAAAAAACTATAATAGTAACTATTATAGTTAATTATTATAGTAACTATCCTTAATTATTTATGTAAATTATTAATTTACATGATTTATTAATGATTTAACAACCATTTTTAAATTTTTATGAGAATTAATAATTTAGTGTAAAATATTAGTTAAAGTTTAAGTAAATTTGATAAGTAAATAAAAATTTGGGACATAAGGAGTATATTACAACCTGATGGTATATATACGATTCAATTAATCGTTTGTAATATGAGAAGTTAAATGAACAAGAGCTTTTCAAAAAAAGAAAAAAAAAAAAGTAAACAGGAGGTTACATTTGTAAATTAGACACATATTTTGAGATTAAAAAAAATAAAAAATAGAGTTTTTGTTCAAAATGCAGAGAATACTTATCAGAGCTCGGTAAGGCTCGAACTCGAGCTCGTTTGGTTTCATAATTTTCAGAAAAATGTTTAAGCTCGAGCTCGGCTCTTAAAGACTCGAGTTCGAACAGCTCGTGAAAAACTCGCGAGCATAAGGCTCGAACTCGAGCTCGTTGTATATCCCCACTCGCCACTTTGGGCTCAAGTACTGTACAGTACAGCTCGAATAATAAATAGGAAAATTAGTATCGCATCTCCGAATGATATTGGACACGATAAAAGACGAGCCTAGGCTCAAGTAAGGTCTGATAAGCAGTGGCGTATCTAGGATTTTAGGTGAGGGTGTGCACTTTCTTTGGGGGTTTGGGGGCGTTGTCCCCGAAAAAAAAAATTTGGGGTCCGGTCAGGCCGGTTCAAAGCTGACATGCAAAAAATATAAAAAAAATCCACAGGGTTGTCTCGACTTACACATTCATTATGAGAATATAAGGGAAGAAACTATGAAGAAATATTTTGGAGAATAAATTGCTTACAAATTCGAAGAATATATGATGGGGAGCGGAGAAATGGAAGATCTGTTGATCTTGTTGATAGTCATATCCTGTTAAGGAGAGTCAAAACAAGATTAGATTTACTTGACACTCATCAAGAAACTACAATACTCCCTCATCCGTCCCATAATATGTCGCCATTTTGACTAAGAAATAGTCATAGTGCAATTTTACTACCGTACAATCAATGTACAAACAAGTATTACACATTGCTTAAAAAGTTTGACAAGTCCACTGTGACACTTATTATGGGCCGGAGCAAGTACTTAGTAAGGTAAAGATGCTATCGCATTTATAACTCCAAGTATTAACTTACCGGAGCTCTGAATGCTGCTTGATGTGCAGCAATCTCAAATATGCAGCAGCCTAATATAATGCAGAAAAACTATCACTTATAATTTTAATAAATATAGTAGTTTATTTAAATTTAAGTCGCGAAAAATCCAATTATCTTACCAAGTGACCAAATGTCAGATTTGTAGCCATAAGGAATATCAGCAAGAAGCTCATGGCACATGCAATTGGGAGTGCCAAAAACCTACATATAACCCGTAGAAGTTATCAACTGAATAATCACAAACAGCATTTTAAATTTCAAACAACCAACTAAAACTGGGAAAAAAAAAAAAAAGTGAAGATTCGCAATGTCTAAGGTAGTCAAGATTCAAGAAAAATATAAACTTTTGGAAGATAAAAAAAATATAAAATGAGTTGCTTACCTATCAAAAATGATAACAAAAATTGCTCAATAAATCCCCAAATCCATCAAGCCGAAGCCCATTGCTCAGATTTTAAAGCCCTAAAATGAATTTCAAAAAAAAAAAAAAAAAACCTTTTTGAGATTGAGACATTGTGGAAGGAAAACAGGGGCAGCTGGCGTCTCTCCGAGTTGCCGTGGCCGCCGCCGGCGGTCTGATCGAGTGTCGCACAGGCGTCGTCTCCGACTCCGTCGATTTCCGTCTGCAGAGGCGAAGAACAGGAGTGCGGCGTAAAAAACAAAAGTAGATCGTGTGTTCTGATTTCACGAACAATGTTTGGTTTACTCTCTTAGTAATGGGTTTTTTTTACACTCTGCACCCCTCTTCTTTCAAAAATCACAATTTACACCCCTATATATATATTATAACTACTCGGTAAAAAAATTTGGGAAATCCAGGGTGTGCATTGGCGCACCCTGGTCATATACTACATCCGCCCCTACTGATAAGGCACCACATATATGCCTACATAATTCACACACACGCATATTATTTATGAACTTTTATTTCTAACATTATCAACATACGGGGTTACGCTTATTAACAAAGAGCTTTTTTTAAAAAAACTACTCACAAGGTACACCAATGCTTTTATTGGGCCAGATAATGCAAGCCACAGTATAGCAGTTGCCGCCCGCAAAAAACAAAATACTCCCTCCGCCATGAAAAGATAATCTCATTTGACTTTCTATGGTCAACAACACAAGTGAACTTTGATCAAACATTGAGACCAATCTAATCCTCTCTCAATGAAATTCTAAACATCTCATTTGACTTTCTATGGTCAACAACACAAGTGAACTTTGATCAAACATTGAGACCCATCTAATCCTCTCTCAATGAAATTCTAAACATTGTTTAATGGCTAATTGTTGAACCGGTGGAGAGGAGTATGATAATATATTTGTGTTTATTCACTCTCAAATAATTACAATGACTTAACCTTGACTAACTCTGTCAAATGCAATTTTTTTAAGTGTTTCATTCATGTTACTATAACTGGGTCCACTTGGCTTACCATAGGCCCACCCAAAAGTCCATGGATGTTATTGGTGCTTGATGGTAGTATAGTAGATGCTTATATATCACAATCAAAGCCCATATCATTCCGATGTGGGATGGGGTATTACAATTAAGATAAATGAAACAAGGAAAGAGTGAGAGCACAAGCAGTATAGTCAAGTATTCAAAGGCAATTTTATTAGCTACATAAAGGAAAAGTATGAAATGGTCTCTTCCTGTATTCCAAAACTAGACATGATATACCGAGTACAATTCGACAACCAATAGACGGATCAAATATGTGATTTTAGTGCCACTCATCGTTGAAAACATATTCATAGAAATCCAAAGAGCATATCAAAGTGCACATCAAACAACAATTTACCTCAATAGTAAGACGGTTCCTCAATATATATGCTAACCCACCCATAGCTGCAAACACTAAGCACTCCACCGACCTCAGCACCAGAATTGCCTGTGTTGTTTCCTTTTCTTATTCTTGAGTTTCGGTTGTGCTTTTTTTGTTTTAAGGCCTAAACTCGCTATTTTTTTTTTATTTCTAGGCCAAATCATGTGGCTTTCGAAAACCAGGAAACAGAACAGGCAAGACCTGGACTGGTCCCTGAATTGGGCCAATTTTCAATGTCATGAATGCATTTGCATCAGCAATACATTATATTAAATAAAATGCACTAATTAAGAAAAATCAAAACAATTTTAGGACCTTGCTAAAGACTAAAAGAACAGATGTGTGGTTTCCACAAACGGGATGACAAGATATCACAGTGATAGTAAAATAGATCTGATAGATATCCATGATTTCTCAGTAAAAATATCCCAAAAAAAGAGGTTCTCAGCGGGAGTAGAAGATGATAAAGTCTGAGGTTCCATCCCCAAACCAATTGGCGGTGGCGCGGAGCAACATCTCTGATACCATGATAAAGTCTGAGGTTTCATCCCAAAACCAATTGGCAATGGGAGGAGTGGCCCAGGATCATTATATAGCAAAAGCATAGCTTGTGAATTCCCAATGTGGGATAATTGTCTCTAACAGAAGATACTCATCCGTTCGAAAGGACGGTGTGATTTACCAACAGATATAGCTCAGCTCACTGGAATTACAAAAGGCATTACAAAGCAGAGGCTAACATCTACTGAGCAAGGATCATGCAACGTACTTTTTAGTGTCTAAAAAATGCTTGTACTTTTTAAAATAATTTTAAATAATGCAATGAATAGGTAAAATACATGAAAAAAATATGTCAAATCATATAACGTACATTTGCGATTATATCAAATATTGAAACCAAAATTGGATCATTTGATACATACTTCGAAATTACATAGCATTTCTTAAGATACTAAGAAGTATGTTGCATTATTTAATATGAAAGGGCTAAGTATGTTACCTTTAAGAGTAATTTTTCTGTTTAGGATGTGACTGAGGGGCTCAGGATCGATCCGAAGCCTTTCAGCCTTAGCTTAATGTTGTTAGACTAGTTTGTCTCTTATAATTGAACTATGAGAATATTTTTTTTTCAAATATTTTCATATTTAAAAAAAGAAAACTCGAATATTTTATTAAGATTGACGCTCATTGTTTGACTATCTGGCTCAATTTAATATGATAGTTCAACTATAAGACTCTTTTTTTCATTTTTCATTATTTAAAGAAAAAACAAAAGATTGAAAAAACCAATGATATTTTACTAAGATTGACTCCCATAGTTTAACTATCAAACTCATTCAAGCATAATATTTACCATCATGTCATGTGCCACGTATGTGATTTTAAAGGGGCATTTCCATTGCATTTGAGGGGACGGGTTGTTAGGCGGGAAATTCCCACCTACTCCCTCCGACCCAGCTCACTTGAGACTTTTTGACCAAAATTGGTCAACTTAAGGTCGGTTTGATCAACACTTTATAGAAATATTTATGTTCAAAAAAAAATTCAAAAAATTGTTATTGAGAGGATTTTTAATGGTGATCATTTTACATTTTTTTAATTTTTATTCGGATCATAAATATTTCTATAAAGTGTTGGTCAAACCGACCTTAAATTGACAAATTTTGGTCAAAAAGTCTCAAGTGAGCTGGGACGGAGGGAGTATTTGGCATGTTTTATACTGCTAATCCCCATTAAAATGTCGTAACCTTTTAAAAACATGCGCGTGACGTCTGACCTTTTTTTTAATCGGATACTTCCTCTATCCCAGAAAGTTTGTTCCAATTATGGTCAAAACAAATGAACTTTGACCTAATATTGATGTCGACATAATCATCCTAGTGAATTTTAAAAATTGATTAATAAATCATTAAGTGATTTATCAATAAGAATTTATAGAATTTCATTGTTATCATTAGATTGACACTAATGTATGGTCAAAATTGATTTGTATTGACTATGAAAAGTCAAATTGTGTCAAACTTTTCGTGACAGGGGTATCAGCTTTTCCTCCAATTTTTCGTTGGATTGCAACGAAAGTCAATATAGGGAACCAGATTGAAAAAAAACATGATTTGAGAGAAAACTTGCAAATGTTGTAATACATTAGACTTCATTTGGATCTCGTAAGCATATGTACTACTTCTACAATGATTCAAAATAACTGAACCGATTTTTAAATAAAAAAGAAGTTAGAAGGATTATAACTATTTATGAGTTTTTTTATTCTTTTTTTTTAATTAAGTAACCAGGTACACCATTAAGCTTGAATGTTTCATGGCTTAAGCTTGTATGTTTCATGGAAATTTACCTCTTCCCCTCAAGTATGAAATGACAAAAAATAATTGTTTATAGTGTTATTGAGGGGTCATTTCTTACCTCTTCTTTTAATTTATTTGACACAAGAAAGATGATTATTTTAATTGTGGAATCAAGTTAATGGACGCAGATTCGATACAAGATTCCACCATGAAACAAAAATGTAAACTGAAAAGAAGATGTATACCATTCGAAAACTTAATGGTGTTAAGCTTTGTAACTGCAAAAGAAAACATTTATTAGATCAAAGGGTTAATTGCAATTTGTTTACCTGAGTTTTACACTGCAGCACCCGTACTATTGAAATGGTTCGTGTTGCAATTGGTTATTGAATATGGAAATGTTCAAATCCAATTCCTAAGTTTGTCTTTTTGTTGCAATGTGATGTAAAAATGGATGGAGTGTTAAAAAACTAACGGAATTTGGGTCATGTGCCACACACATAACATTTTAAAGGGGTATAATAGTCTTTTCCTGGGGCATGAGATTTAAACATGACATATTAAGGGTAAAATTGTCATTTTCCAGAAAACCCTACTGAAAGGCCCTGTTTAACTAAATGAACAGATTAATTACAACTTGGACAGCTAACTGTTTGAGGTTAGCTGTTGAGAAATAAGTAAATAAAAGAAATGTGCAGCAGAATATAAATGAAAGAATAAATAAAAGGACAAGGTGTATGTGTGTGTTAGTGTAGAGACAAGAGTGTACACAGTATTTTAAAGTGGGTCATAGGCAAAACCCTTCTCTTACATCCACCCCCACTGTTGGAACAGTGAGATCAATCCACTATAATATTCTCTTCAATAAGAGTTACAAGAATTGATAAGGCAAGTTCCTTTGAACCCCCTCTACTTAATTGATACTTCAATTAAGGTTGCTTCTTTCAAAGCGAGAAAAATAAAAAGAAAAATAATCACAAGTGTGTTTACAAAATAGTTAGACTTTTAAGCTGGCTGGGAGAGGGTTCTAACTGGGTGCAAAATGGTACAATATTTGCAGGGGTCTATGCAAATCTATATATATATATATTAAAGTTGGTGAAGAGAGATGTGGTGATGCCACGTGGACAAATCATGGAAGAATCTTGCATTTCGTGATGCCACATCATCACTATCCTAAAAGTGTGTGACTTTTGATATTCTCATTATTAGCTAATACTATTAGCTCATAATAATAGTTATGATATGAGTTAACTATTACTATTAATAGTAATAGTTAACTATAATAGTTACTATACAAGTTAACTATTACTATTAATAGTATTACTTAACTATAATAGTTAATATACAAGTTAACTATTACTATTAATAGTATTACTTAACTATAATAGTTACTATACAAGTTAACTATTACTATTAATAGTATTACTTAACTATTATAGTTAATATGTATGTTAATATATTACTATTAATAGTATAAGTTAAGTATTACTATTAATAGTAATAGTTAACAATAGTAGTTACTATACAAGTTAAATATTACTATTAGTAGTATTAGTTAACTATAATAGTTAATATATTAGTTAACTATTACTATTAATAGTATTAGTTAACTATAATAGTTATTATATAAGTTAATTGTTACTATTAATAGTATTAGTTAACTATAATAGTTACTTTATTAGTTAGTTTTTACTATTAATAGTATTAGTTAACTATAAATAGGCTATATACATTAACTATTACTATTATTAGTATTAGTTAATTATAATAGTTATTATATAAGTTAAATTATTAATTAATCATAATAGTTACTATATCTATTAACTATTACTATTAATAGTATTAGTTTATTATAATAATTATTATATAAATTAATCATTGCTATTACTATCAATAATATTATTTAATTATAATAATAGTAATTATATAGATTAATTATTATTATTATTATTTTTAGTTAAAATGATAATTACTATATTAGTTAACTATAGTTAAAATATTATTTTTAAGATATAGTATTGGTTTCCCGTGCAGAGCACGGGTTACCCGCTAGTATTTAAGATTGCAGAGTGAGAATGCAGTAAAACAACAAAGGATTGCAAGATTGTAAAAAAAAAAAAAAAAAAGGTGTAGAGGGTCTTAAAAAGGTCACTTGACAACATGCTAGTATACTCCTTTATATAAGGGAGGAGATAGAGTCGTTGGGGAACAAGGGTACAGTAGTAGCCGTTTGGGGAACAAGGGCACAGAGAAGTAATGGTTCCCTTTGACTTTGACTGAATGTTTGTTGTTTCTTTGTGTACAGGTTGTCAAGGGTAGAGAAGGTTTATTCACACTTGAACAAGCTTCAATATGAGTTATTCCAATGACTGGTTATATTGGAATAATCATTCTTCAAGGATCTGATGACGTGGAGATAGCTGTTGAAGAAGATCAGTCTTAGCTGTTGAAACAAGAGAGCTTAGCTGTTGGGCTTGTAGGGCCTTAGCTGTTGAAGCTTGTTTGTATATATCATCTTGATAATTCATTTAAGGTAAAGGGAGTTTGTAATAGGCATTTCTTCAGTTTGTTGGATGCATACATGATAGGTAGATCATGTAATAACTAGACTGTTAGCTTGAGTGGAAACAGGGCAGCTTAGCTGTTGGGCTTTGTGAAGGGCTGCCTGTGCTCAGGTCTTTTGTATACATCATATAATCAATTGGGTTTGATTATTTATTTATCAAAACATATTTACTATGATTAATTGTGAGTTAAACATAGTGAGGTAATAACAATGTTAATTATAGTAAGGTACTAACAATTTCCCCCTTTTTGGTAAATAAATAAAGTTTTCGACTATGTACCTGCAAGTATAAGTGTGTTAGTACCCGACCTGAAAATGAGTTTATTAGGACTTTCCCAAAAATACAAGGACTTTATAGGAATTAGAAACCTTGCAAAGACTTGTCCCGGATTCCCAAAATATCTCATTTATGACAAAATCTATCAAAATAGGTAACAAATGGTTTCCTTAAAACCATGCAGAAACCCTAGCTTAAGAATCAAGTCAGCCTGCAGAATTGGCCACGCGGCCAACCTTGCTGCGCGTTGATCTTGGCCACGCGGCCACTCTTGTCGCCGGCTTCAGTCATGGCCAGGCGGCCACCTTTGCGCCGGATGATCTGGACCGTCAGATCTTCCCATCAGTCTACTATATAAACCATTCCATTCCATTGGTTTGGGGGTCCGATTTTGAGAGCTCTAAATCCGAATTTGAGAGTTCTTAAACACAATTTTGCTCTCTAATTAGCATTCAAACCTCCAAGAAGATCAAGGTTTATTTCTTGCCAACATACGTAAGTTTTCTAACTTATTTCTTCATGTTCTTGCATTATTTCTAATGTAGATCTTTAATATTCATGTTCTTGCATGTTTATTCATAGTTTCTTCATATGCTTCGCATGTTCATTCATATGTTCATATATGTTCTTCATATGTTCATCGTGTTCATAGATTAAAATCTTATTTATGCTACGATCTTCATGTTTGCATGTTATTTCATAGCCGATGATGATCTAGGGTTCATCGACCCAAGGATGATCTAGGAACTACTTCTAAACCCTAATCTTTAGGTAATTCCCCCCTCATTATGCATGATCCCGATTCTTCTGCCCATTCTAAATTCTCCCTCGAACTACGCTGACCTGAGCTTCTCACATTGAGAGGAACGTAGGCAATCTTCGGATCCGGTCTAAATCACTAACACACTACTAACACATTCATCATGATAGAAAGACCGATCATTCGGGCAATAGGAGTGATAACGTCCAATATTCTTCTCTTGTTGTAATTTGACCCTCGAACCCATTAAACATGCTTTTTCTCAATGTTTTGGCTATAACTAAAACGGCGTGGCGACTCTCATAATTTTAATGTTGCTATGAATATTCTCAAATTCAAACACACATATTCATAGTGGCGACTCTGCTGGGGACTGCTTTGAAACTTTTTCAAACTTAGTGGGTCTAACTTTCGTCACATCATGATGCTTGCCATGTTTACACATGCACACACTTGCCATGTTTACACATGCACACACCTGCCATGTTTACACATGCATACACCTGCCATGTTAAACATGCACACACCTGCCATGTTTACACATGCACACACCTGCCATGTTTACACATGCAAACACCTGCCATGTTTACACATGCACACACCTGCCATGTTTACACATGCACACTTGCCATGTTTTCACGTACCCCCTACAGTTAAGCCATGTTTACACATACACCCGCGCACTCCACCATGTTAATACTCGTACCTTGTACCTTTGTTATTTTCGCCTTAGTATTAGGGTCAAACAAAACTCTGCTATGCTCCCTTGTACATTATTTTCCTTCTCCTGCATTACATTGCATAGCATCATTCAAACGTTCAAAGCTTCCCTCTTTTCTCCCTAAAAAGAATTAGTTTCTTGCCTCACACTACCACTAATCCGTGTCAGCACTGCACAGGTCCCTACTACCCGGAGTATTCGATGTGCAGGAATTTGTGCGCTACTGCCTCACATTTTTCGAGTCACTCGTCTACTCCACTCACCGTGTACGTTCCGCGAGCGGTGGGAACCTTTAACCCAACCCGTGTCAACCCACACATAGAGATTAGGACACTCCTCGGACCACCCATTTAGGATGTAAAAAAAAATGCAAAAACTTTTCGCAAAATAAAATATGCATTGCATCTAGGCGACCTCTAAGGTCCATCGCTCATCCGTTGGGACATCATTGCGATCCATTTGGGTCTACCCTTCACCTTCGACCGCCTAGGTCAACCTTCTCAACCTTTGACCACCTAGGTCAACCTTATCAACCTTTGACCGCCTAGGTCAACCTTAGGTCAACCTTTGACCTCCTAGGTCAACCTTTGACCGCCTAGGTCAACCTTCTCAACCCTTGACCTCCTAGGTCAACCTTATCACCTTCGACCTCTTAGGTCACCCCTCGACCTCTTAGGTCAACCTTTGACCCCAAAGGTCAACCTCATCCGCCTTTGACCTCTTAGGTCTACCCTTGACCGCCTAGGTCAACTTAATCCGCCTTTGACCTCTTAGGTCTACCCTTGACCTCCTAGGTCAACCCTATCACCTTCGACCTCTTAGGTCACCCCTCGACCTCTTAGGTTAACCCTTGACCGGCTAGGTCAACCTCATCCACCTTTGACCTCTTAGGTCAACCCTTGACTGCCTAGGTCAACCTCATCCGCCTTTGACCTCTTAGGTCTACCCTTGACCGCCTAGGTCAACTTTATCCGCCTTTGACCTCTTAGGTCTACCCTTGACCTCCTAGGTCAACCTTATCACCCTCGGCCTCTTAGGTCACCCCTCGACCTCGTAGGTCAACCCTTGACCGCCTAGGTCAACTTTATCCGCCACCGACCTCTTAGGTCAACCCTTGACCTCCTAGGTCAACCTTACCTACCTTTGACCTCCTAGGTCAACCTTTGACCACCTAGGTCAACCTTCCCAACCTTGGACTTCCAAGGTCAACCTTATCTACCTTTGATCCCCTAGGTCAACCTTTGACCTCCTAGGTCAACCTTACCACCCTTTGACCTCTTAGGCCAACCTTTGACCCCCTAGGTCACTCTTATCCATTTAAGTCAACCTTTGACCCCCTAGGTCAACCTTACCCACCTTTGACCTCTTAGGCCTACCCTTGACCCCCTAGGTTAACTTTATCAACCTCCGACCTCCTAGGTCAACCCTTGACCTCCTAGGCCAACCTTATCACCTTCGACCTCTTAGGTCACCCCTCGACCTCTTAGGTCAACCTTTGACCCCTTAGGTTAACCTCATCTGCCTTTGACCTCGTAGGTCAACCTTTGACCCCATAGGTCATTCTCATCTGCCTTTGACCCCATAGGTCAAACCTTGGACCCCTTAGGTCAACTTTATCACCCCTCGATCTCTTAGGTCAACCTTTGACCACTTAGGTCAACCTTATCAACCTTTGACCTTTGAGGTCAATCTTTGACTCCCTAAGTCAACCCAATCACCTTTTGACTTCTTAAGTCAACCTTTGACCCCTAGGTCAACCTTATCTGCTATTGACCTCTTAGGTCAATCTTTGATTCCATAGGTGAACCCAATTACCTTTGGTCCTAACCCCCTTAGGTCGAACCGTCATCTTGACCCACCTAGGTCATTATTTGACCCACCGTCGTCCAGACCAACCTAGGTCAACCCGTTTAGGTCCAACTTGTCCGTCTTAGGTTAAAACTACCCCTTCACCTTTGACCCGTCAAGGTCAACCCGTGACCCGCTTAGGTCGACTTACCTATCTTGGATCCATCTAGGTCAATCTCCAACCTTCCTTAGTCCACCAACCCGAATAGGTCAACCTTTGACCTGCTGTAGATACCCCGGGAAACCACAGCTTGGCTAGAGCGGTGAATTATCCTAGGATGTCTAACTTGTTTTTAGAGTCGCCACCTATGTTTTGAGGAACATAAGAAAAACCTATAGATTGTAGCCTAAGTTTGATTACGAAAACAGAGATTCTTTGTTTTGAGGTTCGGGGGTTAGATTACGAGATGGGAAGTACCGAAACACCCATCTCGCCCAACTAAAGTTGGTCTTACTTGATCAAAATCTACATGGATGAAAATGTTCTTCTTCTTCTTCTTTAAGTCATGAAAAGGGGGGATTTAAAATAGGATTTGGAATGTAGGAGATGACTCCTTAACCAACCTCAATGAGATGAGGTGATCATTAGAGTTATGTCCCAAAATGATTTGGGTGATTGCACATTTGATTAAAGTAAAAAGAGAGAGAGGAGATGAAGTAGAAAAGAAAGGAAAAGATGGACTTTTACCTACAATTTGAAGAACTTCAAATATTGCTTAATGAGATCCTTGGAGAACCTTTAGAAAGTGATTTTTTGTCTAGTTTTCGATCGGGTTTTTCCGATGATTTTTCGATCCTTGAAAATGGAGGTGAAGAGAGGTTTTTATAGGTGAAAGAGGGGTGTTTTTGGTGCCAAAACTCAGTCACCAAGAAATCCTTCCCGGGCAAAATCTTGTAAATTGAGCAAGGGAGGGAATCCTGGCCAGAAATCTGTAACTGACGCCCAGAGGCGCGCGCTTCCTGCTTTGAGTGCGGGAGGCGCGCGCGCCTGGCTCCTCCTGTCGGAGGCGCGCGACTTAGAGAAGGCAATTTTGACAGAATGGACTAGGAAGTCAGCCCTGTCATTCAGTTTAGTCCCTGGACTTAACGAAGCCAGTCAGGAACTTAACGGAAGTGACAGAAACTAACGAGAAACACTTAAAATGGGGAGAAACACAAAATCAAATGTGCAATCGGGGTGAGCGGTCCAAGGCCGGGTGTCTACAGAGCCCCTCGGCGACGTGGACTGCAAAGCAGAACGCGTCGACGAAAGTTAAAAACACCCGCCGAGGACATCACCAAGAAAAAAGCAAAGACTCGATGAAAGCAGGAATTTGAAATTGCGAGAGATAGTGGTGCGCTCCCTGTGTGAGCGGCTTTTGTTGATAGAGGGGGTGGCATGATCCGTTAGGTGAACCTGCCGGCTGATTGTTTTGAATGAGGCCGTTAGTGAACCTTTTGATGAATCCGTTAGTGAATCCCTTGGACGAGTCCGTTGGTGAACCCTTGTTGACGAATCCGTTAGTGAATCCCTTGGATGAGTCCGTTGGTGAACCCTTGTTGACGAATCCATTAGTGAATCCGTTTGATGAATCCGTTAGTGAATCCCTTGGATGAGTCCGTTGGTGAACCCTTGTTGACGAATCCGTTGGTGAATCCGTTTGATGAATCCGTTAGTGAATCCCTTGGATGAGTCCATTGGTGAACCCTTGTTGACGAATCCATTAGTGAATCCGTTTGATGAATCCGTTAGTGAATCCCTTGGATGAGTCCGTTGGTGAACCCTTGTTGACGAATCCGTTAGTGAATCCGTTTGATGAATCCGTTAGTGAATCCCTTGGATGAGTCCGTTGGTGAACCCTTGTTGACGAATCCGTTAGTGAATCCGTTTGATGAATCCGTTAGTGAATCCCTTGGATGAGTCCGTTGGTGAACCCTTGTTGACGAATCCGTTAGTGAATCCGTTTGATGAATCCGTTAGTGAATCCCTTGGATGAGTCCGTTGGTGAACCCTCGTTGACGAATCCGTTAGTGAATCCGTTTGATGAATCCGTTAGTGAATCCCTTGGATGAGTCCGTTGGTGAACCCTTGTTGACGAATCCGTTAGTGAATCCGTTTGATGAATCCGTTAGTGAATCCCTTGGATGAGTCCGTTGGTGAACCCTTGTTGACGAATCCGTTAGTGAATCCGTTTGATGAAATATTGCTTTGAAGTCTCGTGCCATTTGGAGTCACACTTGACTTTTTGAATTGCGGGGTACGGGCATAGTTGACCGCGACCAGAAAAATGTTCCTGCTGGGGATGAAATGTTGAGATTGACTTCTTGAGGGGGGTGTGGCACCCGTGACAGAACTTAGGAAGTTCGGAATCCGTGGGGAAACTTTGATACGATGCATGGATTCTTGCATGTGAGACTGCTTTTGAATCTGCCTGATGATGGGAAGAGCGCGCGTCCGGGACTCGTTGTGGGACGCGCGCGCCTCAGATGAATATATCGGGAGGCACGCGCCTGGCGCATAAGTTCAGCATATTTAAACAGGCTGTTTGCTGTTTTCGACCAGTTTTCAAAAATTTGAAGAACCCTCCAAATTCCAAGCCCAATTTTCGTAGAGAAATCATCCCAAAACACTTTCTTGCTGCTCTAGGATCAATTCCGTCAAAGAAACGATGTCGGATCGTCAGCAATCACCTCCGTTTGAGATGCCACAGGGCGAGGAGCCCGAAATTGGGGTTGAAGCTATGGACCCGAGCTTGCTTACTTTCCGGCCTCATACCCATATTTCTCACTTCGTGACTTCGGGTTTGGTAAGAATGCCTCACCTTTCTTGTCGATTTCGGGTTTCATGAAGTTCTGTTTTCTTTACCCGAAATATTGCTGCGGCAGCTTTATTGATCATTCTTTGCATGTTGTTTGTTGTTGCTGATTTGTTGTAAGAAACATGTTGGGATGTCCATTTTCACGTTCACACACTTGTTTGTACATTGTTCTGCCGTTGAAATTTCTGTGTTGAGTTCATCCGTTTTTCTAGGAGTCATGCTGATGAAATTTTTGCTGTTCCTTTTTTTTCTTTCAGGAGTGGACCCGTTTGACAGAGATTCGCGGTGGGGCTCATGGGCCCATCTCTATATGGAAGAGGTTGCCCGAGAATGTTCGGTCCCGAGTCACAAGGACTCATTTTGGTCTTTTTGTCACTAGCCTCCCAGCTTTGAAGAATGACCCTGATGTGGTTCAGGAATTGAGGGAGAGATGGTGGGATACCACCCATACCTTCCATTTACCCATGGGCGAGGTGACCATGACGCCTACTGATTTCACAGCTTTGACGGGCTTGCCGTTTATGGGGGTGCCTGTCCCTTTTGGTTTGAGAGGGGCTGTTCGGACTCCGGACGAGTTACTGGCCTTGGTTGACTGCCGGTTCGAGGTTAAGAATTCTCGAGTGACATGGGGGAGAATCCGGGCTTATTTCAGCATCTTGATGGCTGAGGCTCGAGGTGTTACTGCTGATCGGGTTGATGCTGTGGCCCGTTGCTTCATTTGGTACTTGTTATCCCACACTCTGTTTGCCAACGGGGGATCTTCGGCCTCTTTGGCTCTGCTTGACTTGTTAGTGGACTTGGACCAGATCGGCCGGTATAACTGGGGCGCAGCGGGCTTGGCTGCTTGTTATCACGGCATGGATTTGACCAGCCGCTCGACTACCAGCTCTGTTACGGGCTTCAGCTTGCTGTGGGAGGTATACCACTTACTGTCCCTTTTATATTCTCCTTGCCTTAGTCATAACTGCCTTTTTCGTTGACTGTCATTAACTTTGTTTCTGGCTCTTGTCTACAGCTTTGGGCTTTTGCTATCCTGAATCTGAGGGATTTCAAGATTGCCAAGGAAGGCCAGCCCCAGTATCCGGACTGCGCACGGTGGGCGTATAAGGAGAGGAATGTGAAGACTGGCACGAATCCCATTAGTCTTACTTCGGCCCGACGGCACTTAGACACCCTGAGGCCTGAGTCTGTTGCCTTTTCTTTGTACCCGTGGAGATCAGTTCAGCACTGGTTTGAGCACACTCTTATTCCTACCCGTTCTCGGCTTTTGATGAGTTCGGGTGAGTGCATGGTTCTGTACTTGGGAGACAGAGTATTTTGGCAGCATGGTACCCAGGTGACAGACTTTTACACCCCTCCTCGTCCTGCAGTTCCAGACGTTCCTCCTTTCTGCCCTCGTAACTGGAGGTCACTTTCAGAGGCTGATCGTGCGGCATATATGGTAGGGGTTGATGCCGTCCCTTATATTCACTTGGATCAGGATTATGGCCTCTTCAGGGAGAACAACTTGATGCAGGGCTTTATGTTCGCTGATCCGAGGAGATCACAGGCTGCTCCTTCGACCTCCGCTCGGTTTTATACTACCGGTGCCGGGTATTGTTTTGATCCTCCTTTGCCTCCTCCTTATTACACTTATTCAAACTTCGGGGTCTTCGAGGAGCAGAAGGAGATTGTTCCCGAGGATATGTCACCGGAGAGAGAGCCTCCCGCTCAGGCTGCTGTGGTATGTTTTTCTGACCATCTTTGCATTTTCTCAGTTCCAGTCTTGTTTTTCTGTTCTTTGTATTGATGTAATTTCCTTTCCCCGTTCTTTGTTGCAACAGGTGCCCGTAGCTGCTTATAGGCACTTGGGTAGGCAGAACAAAGGGATGAGGCGGAGGCTCCGTCAGCTGGAGGAGAGGGTGCTGGAGCTATGCAGGGATATTGCTGCCATGACTAGAGATGCTGCTGGTGCTGTCTCTGGTGCTGCGAGAGGAGCTGCCCGAGGTGCTCGGGGCATGGGACGAGGCTGCAGGGATGCTGCACTGGACATTGATGAGGCTGTCTCTTCGGCGAGGCAGTCGCTGAGCAGGAGTCTGAGCCATAGTAGGAGTCTGAGCCGAGAGGGTAGCCAGAGCCGGGGCGGCGCCAGTTCATCAGGGAGAGCTGCCAAGAGAACCCGTCCTGATGTTGTGATTGAGACATCTGAGTCTGAGGATGATGATGATGATGAGGATGATGATGACGATGAGGAGACCGAGAGCGGTAGCAGGGGGTGAGCACAGTGTTGGTGATGACGTGCCCGAGCTGTCGTGGCTGAGAGGATGAGGGATTGAAACACTTTTACTTTTGCCTGCAATAACATTTAACATGTATTTACAATCCTATTTATTTTACTACTCATTTTTATGTTCTATTAACGACTCGATCTTAGATGTCGACTCTTTACAAACAAATGTGTGCCCAAAGGGTGCTTGTTGTCGATGCTTGAACTCTTTTTGTTGCTGGGATTTGATTTTGCTGCAGGCTGGATATGTTGAAGTGCTTGGGTTCTGTTCTAAACTGACAAGGGCTGTTTTTGTCTGAACTACTGTCAAAGGCGCGCACGTCGGGCCTTGCTTGTGGGAGGCGCGCGCGTTGTGCAGCCCTGGTCGGAGGCGCGCGCTTCTGGCCTGCTGAATTACAGCCCCTTTCTTTTCTGATCAGAATGTTCCAACAGCTATAAATTTGAACCATTTTTCGACCAGAATGGCCACACAGCATTCTTTTGCAAACACTTTCTTCCCTAAACCACAAAATTCTTGTTATAATGGCCCCAATGACTTTCTCCTTTGAAGTTAAGTTTCCGTCCCCGAGGGTGAGAAGTCCGTTCGAATGGTGAACGCCGTTCCAGCTGTGGGGTCCGTCTCGATGGTGGAGAAACGTCCGAGCGTTTTTGATCGTTTGGGAAGGCCCAATGACGATGTTGTTGACCCCGTGAGACCGGTGGGTCATGTGCGGGACTATAGACCCCGTCATTTTCCCAAGAAGAAGAAAGGTAAGGGAAATTCCTCATATGTGTGGAAGCGTCCCATGGTTGTCCCCGCTAAGGTTCCGCTTGATAAGGGTAAAGGGAAAGCCGTTGATGAAGCTCCGTCCCGTCCTAGCGTTTTCTCCCGTCTTGGCGGTCCCAAGAATGTTCCGTCCCCATCCAAGAAGACTAAAGTACATAACAAGAAGCAATGGGTTCCCAAACCTAAGAAAGATTAGATTTTTCTTTGTACCCCAAGAGATTGCAATTAGACCACTTTGTTTTAGGATTTAGTAGTTTGATGTCTTTTGTTGCTCAATAAATCCGTTGTAATGGTTTGAATAGTTCATTGAATGAATAAAATTGCATTTTGTTATTTGAAGTGAATTGGGTATTTTTGATATGTTTTAGACCGCACCCGAAGGTTGCCTACGTTCCTCCAGTTGGGAGGCTCAGGTCTTCGTAGTTCAAACAAACAAAGACCATTTTTTTTAATTTTTTTTTTGTGCACCCTGTTTTTTGCCTAGACCGCCCTTTCGGGTTTTCAATCTAGCGGGCTTCTTTTTTGCACGTGCTCTAATTTTTGCCTAGGCCGCCCTTGCGGGTTTTCAACCTAGCGAGCGATTTTTTTATTTTTTTTTGTTATGGTGTTTGTTTATTAAGCGTAGAACCTCTTGAGCTTGTCGAGGTTGACCTCCTTTGGCAGCTGGTCACCATCTAAATCCACGAGCCGGACTGCACCGCCGCTTAGTATCTTTTTGACCACGTACGGACCGATCCATCGGGGTCCCCATTTCCCCAGGGGATCATGGCATTAGGAGGATGTTGTCTTAAAACCAAATCTCCCACATTGATGTTTCGAGGCTTCACCTTTTTGTTGAAAGCTCTTGCCATCCTTTGCTGATACGCCCTTGTGCATTCGAGTGCTCTTAACTTTTTCTCGTCGAGCAAGGCTAGCTGTTCATATCGACTTTGCATCCAGTCGACCTCGTTGACTTGATTCTCGAGGAGGACCCGTAGAGATGGGACTTCAAGTTCGATAGGGAGTACGGCTTCAGAACCATAGACCAATGCATAAGGAGTTTCTCCTGTTGCGGATCGTATTGATGTGCGGTAGCCCCACAATGCTAATGGTAGCTTCTCGGGCCAATCCCTTCCTGTTGAGGCCATTTTCTTGACGATGGTCTCGATGGTCTTATTTGCTGCTTCGACTGCGCCATTTGCTTGGGGGCGGTAAGGAGATGACTTGTGCTTGGTGATCTTGTATTCTACCAAAAGTGCATCCATTTCCTTCTCGAAGTGAGAGCCGTTGTCGGAAATGATTTCATGAGGCACGCCGTATCGGCACATGATATTAATCTTTACAAATTCGGCCACTTTCTTGGCGTTGAGGGTTCGATGGCTTGTGCTTCGACCCACTTTGTGAAGTAGTCGACTGCCACATAGGACGAATGACTGCCCATTGCTCCCGCAGGATGAACTTTACGATGATGTCTATCCCCCAACAAGAGAAAGGCTAAGGTGTGACTATGTTGTAAAGTTGTGAGGGTGGAGCATGTTGCAGATTAGCGTGGAATTGGAATTGCACTTGGCACACCTTTTGACTTTCTCGATACAGTCTCGTTCCATAGTGCTCCAATAGTAACCAATGCGAAGTATCTTCTTGACCAGCATAAACCCATTTCATGTGGGGTCCACATTCTCCTTCGTGCACTTCAAACATTATCTCTTGAGCTTCGGTCCTCATTGGCGCATAAGAGATTGATCCCGTCGTGGTGCCTTTTATAGACTCGGTCCCCAATCAGTACGTACCGAGAGGCTAACCTTTGCAGAGTGCTTGAGACTTCTTATTGATGTTCTCGGGATAAGTGCCGTCTTTGAGGAAGTTCATGATATCCGAATACCACGGAGAGTTTGCTTGAACCTCGTTGATCTCGATACTCATGCAATATGCAGGACTGTTCCTTCGAGCAATTTTGAAAGGCTTCACCATTTTCCTTTGGGCATTTCAACTAATGAAGCTATAGTGGCCAGTGCATCAGCGAAGCGATTCTTATCCCTTGGCAGGTAGTTGAAAGTGATCTCTTGGAATTGTTCAACCAGTCTTCAAGGTGCTGACCATACTGTTGGAGAGTCGGGTCTTGGGTTCGCTATTTACCCGATTGCTGATTGATAAGGAGCAAAGAGTCGCCGAACACTTCTAGTTCCGTGACGTTTCTTTCGAGAGCTGCTTCGAGCCCTGCTATGCATGCTTCGTACTCGGCAATGTTGTTGGTAGCTTCGAATTCCAGGCGTATGGAAATGGGAGTGTAGATGTCTTTTGGATCGACAAGCAATACCCCTTATACCAAAACCGTGTTTATTGGCGGCGCCATCGAAAAAAAAGTTGCCACTTGTCTTCCTCGGTTGCAGTACAAATTAAATGCTCGTCAGGGAACTGTAATCTTCCCCCTTCACTTCGTCACACGGGAATTCGGCAAGCTGGTCACTGAACACTTTCCCCCTGACGGATTTTACTGTGACGTAAGTGATATCATAGCCGGCGAGCATGAAGTACCATTTGGCTATTCTTGTTGACATGAAAGGCTTCTCGAAGATGTAGCGGAGCGGGTCCACCTTTGCTACTAGCTTGATCGGAAAAGCTTCCATATAGTGTTTGAGCTTTTGAGTGACCCAAACCAATGCTGCACATGACTTTTCTAAGACAGAGTAGTTCTTTTCGCCTCCTTGGAATCGGCGACTGACAAAATAAATGGCGTTCTCCTTTGTGGACTCTCGTTGCTCTTGTGCTAACATAGCCCCTAGGGCTTCATCATTGACAGTGAGATAAAGCAACAGAGGTTTCTCCTTGTGCGGCGGAACTAGAACAGGAGGGCACGTCAACTAATGCTTTACTTGATCGAAGGCTTCTTGGCACGCGATAGGTCCATTCTAGAGCCACATTCTTCTTGAGTAGCTTGAAGATTGGCTCGCACATGGAAGTGAGTTGGTGCAAAACCGACTGATGTATTGTAGTTCCCATGAAACCTTTAATCTCTTTCTGCGTCTTTGGAGGAGGCATGTCAATGATTGCCTTGATTTTGGAGGGGTCTACTTCGATTTCCCTTTCAGTGACCATATAACCAAGAACTTTGCCTCGGATAACCCCAAATGTGCACTTTGCAGGGTTGAGCCTCATCTTGTGTTGACGAAGCCTTTCGAAGAACTTACGGAGATCGATTAGGTGTTGACCATCGGTTCCTTTGGAGTGAATGATCATGTCGTCCACATAGACCTCGATTTCTTTGTGAATCATATCGTGAACAAGTCTGTCACGGCTCTTGGTAGGAAGCCCAGCATTTCTTAACCCAAATGGCATGACTGTGTAGCAAAAGGTACCCCACGGTGTTGTGAAGGCTGTCTTATGTGATCTTCCTCGGCCATAAGAAATCTGATTGTACCCAGCGAACCCATCCACGAATGAGTGAACCTCGTAGGCAGCAGTGGAGTCGACTAGCATGTCGATATTAGGGAGTGGAAAATCATCCTTTGGGAAGCTTTGTTTAAATACCGGAAGTCTACACAAACTCGAACCTTGCCGTTCGCCTTCCTGACTGTCACAATGTTGGCTAACCATGTCGGATACTCGATAACCTTGATACCCCACACTGAGGAGCTTCTCAATCTCTTCTTTGCCTGCAGAGGGACCATTCTGGCTTAATTTCTGAGCTTTGCTTTTACTGGCCTGGCATCTTCTCTGATCGGAATCCTGTGCTCCGCTACCTTCTGTCTAAACCCGGCATGTTTGTATGACCATGCGAACACATCCACGAACTCCCGTAGTAGTGCAGTCAATCTGTCTTTGTCGTCCCCCTTGAAGAAGCTTCCAATCTTAGTTTCTTTTGGCTCTTCTTCGGTACCCAGATTAACAACATGCAATTCTCGTGAGCCTTTGGACCATTCTCGCCACGACTACGGACTTGTTGAGCAAGTTCATTTAAGTATGTTGTGTTTTCGTGGTCTATTTCATCATAATTTGAATCGTTATTAACTGTTTGTTAAGTCATTATTAGTTAATTCATCATTTATGATGTTTGCAATTCAGGGTACTCAGAAATATCAAATTTTCATTAGCAAAGAAAGGAAACACACGCTCGGCTATGGCCTCCAAATCCTCTTGGGTGAGGGTATTAGAGACACTCTCGGACTCGAAAGTAAGTGTGAGCTGCTCTTCTTTGTTGATGTGCGGGGTATGCAACCCATTTCTTGACTAAGAATCCTCGGATACCACAGGCCCTTTTGCGAATACCAATGTTGTTCGGCTCGGAGCTGGCGGGATCTCACTGAGAGTCTCGTTCATGATGACGGTGTCATGGATGGCGTTAACTTGGCATTTATTCATCATGGCGAGCTCATCAAACATGGAGGCTAAATCGTCAGTTTCCCCCCACGGTGATTTCTGTCTCGGATTCTATTGGCATCTTCCTTCCCACCATTCACGGGCGGGCGACATGGGAGTTGTTCTCTTTCGGATATCTGGATCTCACAATCGGAGAAGATTTCGAGGCCGGCTTTTTGACACCTTTATTGTTAACCCACAGCTCGGGAAAGATCATGTATGGGAAGGTCTTCCCCTTGGCGGACAAAATAACCATTCAACGTCTTGCAGTAAGGCCTTAGATTAGGGACTCATAACCGACGGCCTTCTTTACGAGCTCGGGCCTTTTCGTTCTTTACCGCTTGTTCTTGTCAAGTCTTCTTTGGAAGGCTCATACCCCAAACCGAAGGTGTTCTTGACGAGGGACTTTCACGGGATGTAGGATTCCTTGTTGATATTTCCCTAAGCCTAAACCAGGGAAGTAGTCCATATTCCTCATCATCGGAGGACTTTGTGATTGCTGGGGGTCCATGATCTGTTTCCCCTTCTTTGTCAATGGCGTTGATTGAGACGCCGGAGAGAGTGGAGTCTGGTAGACCATGCTGAACTTGTGGACGGGCTCACCTTTTCTGTGGATAGTGATGTTTTCAGCCATTACGGTCACTATTTCATCACCATTCGGATCTTGACACATTGGTGGAGAGTTGACGGTACGGCATTAGCACTGTGAATCCATGGTCGACCCCAACAGTAAGTTGAACGAGGCCGGGATATCAAGCACTTGGAATGGAACGGACATGACCATGCTCCCAAACTCAATGTCTATTTCGATCATACCCATGACTGTACGGGCGGTGCTGTCATAACCTCGGATTACTTGAGTAGAAGGCTTCAAATCAGAATCCTTAAGCCCCAGTATGCCCATGATTCTACCAGGCATGAGATTGAGTGCGGAACCACCGTCCACTAAGACTCTTGAGACGGGCCTCCCCCTTGCTCGTACCTTGAGGAAAATAGCTTGTTGTGGTCGGAACCAAACGGTGGAAGGTCCATATCGGCAAAGGTGATGACGTTGCTAAAATGAATGTGACCAATCATTGCCGTGAGGTCCTCGGGAGTAGTATCGGGAGAAGACTGATGTATCATCGAGATTGCGGATGACAAGATCTCGGTGTTTCTTTGAGGATGCAATGAGGTCCCAAATAGAGATGTTGGCTTTGTTTTCTTGAGTTGGACAAGTAGAGGATCTTCGGGAGTGTTGTGAGCTTGCGGCCTTTGAGAAGAGGAGCTCGGTGCGGAAGTGGAAGGGTTTCTTGCTATGACTCGACCGGATCGAGTTAGCATGTTGACGTTCCCATCTTGCTTCTTTTTCCTATTCTCTAGTACTTCCCTCATTACTTCATCGTAAGTCACTACATAACAAGAATTGTCAAGTTATATTCATAACATTGGGGCCCCCATTCACAATTGGGATTGAATGGGTGGTCCCCTCGAGTTCTCCTATCTCTATTACATTGACATGCTCGTCATTAGTCACTACAAATTCTTTCTTATCTATGAGATCTTGAATGACATTGCGGAGAACGAAGCATTCCTCGGTGGTGTGGCCACTATATTGGTGGTAGCCACAATATTTGTGGTGAGCATGATTGGAGTGGATCGTCTTGGGTTGGTACCTTGCACGGGTGTGACTTGACCCTTTGCCTTGAGGACCTCGAACACTTCGGTTTGAGTCATGCCTTGGAGAGGCGTGTAGACAAGGTCACTTCGGGACTTCTTCTCTGAGGTGGAGGAACCTTTTTGTAATTCCCTTGTCAATAGTGACGGCGTTGACCGAGGCCTCTTTTGTGGAGTTGGAAGCGGCCTTGTAGCGGTAAGTAGGAGTGGTTTCTTAATCTCCTTGAGCAAGTCATCCATGCGTACCCCCGCCTCATACATTTGAGAGAAGTCGGAATAGCAAGACCCACTTAGGTGAGTGCGGAGATCAATCTTGAGACACTTGAGAAATATGTCCATTTGCTTTTTGTGTTCGGCCTCTCAACAATCTCAGAGAGTTTGTCATTCCATCTCCTTGTGAAGTCGATGAAGGACTCATTGTCTCGTTGAGTAGTGTTCTCTAGCACTTTCCTTGTGGGCCGGTGAGTGGTGTGCCTTGGTATTGGTTCTTGAAGGCAAGCATGGCGGAGTCCCAATCAAGACGGACAGTGAGCGGAGAGTAGCATACCAATCTTTTGCCGCCCCCTCGAGAGTGAGAGGAAAGCATTGAGCCATCACCTTGGTGGAGACCTTCTTTGGAACCATTGCCCAAATATAAGTCTCAATGTGAGCCATAGGACAAGAGTTGCCCTTGAATTTGCTTATGTAGGGCATCTTGAACTTATCAGGAAGAGCAGCCATAGTACTCATGAGGATGGATGATTGATAAAGGCTTGTGTCGGAGCCTTTCCCCATGTTGAGCCCATTGAATTTTTGGTCGATGTAGGCCATGATAGAATCCACCATTTTGGGCTCATTGTTCTCGGAACTTGGTTCCCCCATTTTCTTGGTGCGGGTGTTGACATAAGGACTCTTGAACAAACCCTCGGTCCATTCGGATTTATCATCATTGTTCTTGTTCTTTCCTTGGCAAGGTTGGTGAGCTTTTCTTTCATTAGCTCCATTTCGGCCTCGGGCCTCCCTTTGGCTGTCGAGGTGGGATTGCCAAATGTCGTCTTTGCTTTGTGCCTCTTTGTTAAGGTGGAGACTTGCTCTTGGAGGAGTTGGACCATGGTTGAGAGCTGTTCGAGAGACATGGTGTTGCTGCTGCCGGTCATGGTTGATGTTGGAGCTGTTGGAGTGATCTCTTCACGGACTAACCGATTTGCTGAATCCCGGTAGACTTTGTAAGTACCCATTGAACCTATATTGCAGAAGAGGCCCTTGTCAGTCTTGAGTAACACTTGCGGTCCATGAAGAGGCTTAGAACACACAGTTTGGGCACACGACTCGAACCACATAAGAAAAGACTCCTTTTTTTTTTTTTTTTTTTTTTATAAGTCGGAGGGAATGAATCCCTTTTGGGGTTTCTAAGAAAATAATGGAATCGTCACACTAGTATATAGACCATCTCGCGGTCCCATATACTCATCGGATTCCATCGCGCTTGTGAATCCTACATGTATCGGGATTAAACTAAATTAATGTAGTAAAGCATACATGCGGGGACGGATTTTTATTTTCGTCCAAAATAACACTTTTTTGGGGACGGATTTTTATTGCGTCCATTTCAACAAGTTGGCATGTATGATTTGAAGACATTAGTTTAGGGAAATCTCGGTACATGGAAACCGACTTGAGTCACGGAGTGTTAGACCCTAACTAGAATTGTGTGGTTTGTGCTCGGCTTGAATATGAGGCTCAAAGGTCACCCCCGGCATGTAGTCTTGAACTACGCCACGGGCTGAGGTTTACCGCTTCGAAAGAGCCAAGGTCTGGTGGAGCTTGAAACTTTCTAGGACGGGCCTCGACGGTTTGGGGTTGGACTTGTGCGACTCAATAGTGAGCAGTTCATAGGTAATATGTGCATGTAGTATGTGACCGGTAAAATAACAAACACCAAAATTAAAACAGTCGCAGGGTTCAATTCTGTTCTGATGCAGGCAACTGTGCCCACACCCCACTGTTCTGCTCAGTCACTGAAACCTGTTTCTGTTCTGGAAACCAACCCAGAAGCGTGCGCCTCTGAGTGCTGATGTGGGACGCGCGCGCATGGCGCAATGCTTATGGGAGGCGCGCGCTTCTGGGGCACACCTGTCAGAATGTCAGACTTTGGACTCAGGGGATTGCCCTGGTCCCATGTTCATATTGTAACCCCTGCAGAAGTGATTAGTGCAGAATAACAGAAGAAGAAGATGAAGAACATGAAGAAGTAGGCGATTCTGGTTCTTGAGGCGGGATGCGCGCGCCTTAGGCGTAAAAGGCCAGACGCGCGCGCCCTCCCCCATCAGGAAACAGAATGCCCAGAAAAGATGTAGATTTCGATCAGAATGCAAGTTTAACCCTCAAAACATCCCAGCAGAGTCGCCACTGTAGATACCCCGGGAAACCACAGCTTGGCTAGAGCGGTGAATATCCTAGGATGTCTAACTTGTTTTTAGAGTCGCCACCTATGTTTTGAGGAACATAAGAAAAACCTATAGATTGTAGCCTAAGTTTGATCACGAAAACAGAAGATTCTTTGTTTTGAGGTTCGGGGGTTAGATTACGAGATGGAAGTACCGAAACACCAATCTCGCCCAACTAAAGTTGGTCTTGCTTGATCAAAATCTACATGGATGGAAAATGTTCTTCTTCTTCTTCTTTAAGTCATGAAAAAGGGGGATTTAAAATAGGATTTGGAATGTAGGAGATAACTCCTTAACCAACCTCAATGAGATGAGGTGATCATTAGAGTCATGTCCAAAAAGATTGGGTGATTGCACATTTGATTAAAGTAAAAAGAGAGAGAGGAGATGAAGTAGAAGAAGGAAAAGATGGACTTTTACCTACAATTGAAGAACTTCAAATATTGCTTATGAGATCTTGGAGAACCTTAGAAAGTGCTTTTTGTCTAGTTTTCGATCGGGTTTTTCCGATGATTTTCGATCCTTGAAAATGGAGGTGAGAGAGGTTTTTATAGGTGAAAGAGGGTGTTTTGGTGCCCAAAACTCAGTCACCAAGAAATCCTTCCCGGGCAAAATCTGTAAATTGAGCAAGGGAGGGAATCCTGGCCAGAAATCTGTAACTGACGCCCAGAGGCGCACGCTTCCTGCTTTGGGGGCGGGAGGCCGCGCGCGCCTGGCTCCTCCTGTCGGAGGCGCGCGACTCAGAGAAGGCAATTTTGACGAATGGACTAGGAAGTCAGCCCTGTCATTCATTTTAGTCCCTGGACTTAACGAAGTCAGTCAGGAACTTAACGGAAAGTGACAGAAACTAACGAGAAACACTTAAATGGGGAGAAACACAAAATCAAATGTGCAATCGGGTG
>JAOWBW010001988.1:0-71779 GCA_026119855.1 Campanula takesimana
TTCCCTTCGATGCGCGCACGGGTCCATCTCACCTTCCCTTCCGAGCCGAGTCAACCACACTTGTCCGTGACACACACAATACCGTGACCTTGGTTGGTTTTTGGTCTAGTTCACGTTACCACATCCTTAATACGTGTCCAAAGTTAATTGTGGCCAAGTTAATGCCCGAGTTGTGACTCCTTGATGTAATGCAAGCGTGGCATAACCCGCCTTTAACTCGTGTGTTAATGATGACCACAATTAGCGAAGGTCATGTGCTAAGGATAGGGTAACACCGTGTCGTTAAGCCCTAATGTACGAGTCATTTTAATCATCCTTAAGCCCACGGTCAAGGACTGAGACGCCTCATTCAAAATGAGGTCATGTCGGAATATCGGTGCAGCCTTCGGAAAAGTCTCAATCCCGACTGGGGCTTAATCATGATTAGGATGACCCGCGTATTAGGAACCTTGCGACGCACTAGACCCTAGGTTTGTTTCTTTTGGTCGGTGGAAGCCGCTTGCCTATAGGACCCTCGCCCGGGATTGTCCGTCCTTGGGAGCGTGCAATACAGGTGAAAAACGAGGGGTCTATAGACGTAGTGATGGCCTCCACTGATCCAGGATTTAGAGTAGTCGCGAAAAAGAAGAGAAATCTTTTCCAACCAATTAGGAATAAAATGTGTTTTAAGTAAACTTGAATGAATAAATAATTGCACGCTGCACGAGCTTACCCCGTTTTTGCTTCCTGTCTTTGATACATTGCATTGTTTCGCTAACCAGCGTCACCGCCATTAAGTCCGTTTAGTTTTGGACGGATCCATATTATCTCCAAGATTTTTGATTAGTCCCGTTTAGTCTTTGGACGGATCCATGTTATCCTCCAAGATTTTTGATTAGTCCCGTTTAGTCTTTGGACGGATCCATGTTATCCTCCAGGATTTTTATTAGCCCCGTTTAGTCTTTGGACGGATCCATGTTATCCTCCAAGACTTTTGATTAGTCCCGTTTAGTCTTTGGACGGATCCATGTTATCCTCCAAGACTTTTGATTAGTCCCGTTTAGTCTTTGGACGGATCCATGTTATCCTCCAAGACTTTTGATTAGCCCCGTTTAGTCTTTGGACGGATCCATGTTATCCTCCAAGATTTTTGATTAGCCCCGTTTAGTCTTTGGACGGATCCATGTTATCCTTCAAGATTTTTGATTAGCCCCGCTTAGTCTTTGGACGGATCCATGTTATCCTTCAAGACTTTTGATTAGCCCCGTTTAGTCTTTGGACGAATCCATGTTATCCTCCAAGACTTTTTATTAGCCCCGTTTAGTCTTTGGACGGATCCATGTTATCCTCCAAGACTTTTGATTAGTCCCGTTAATCTTTGGATGGATCCTCGTTATCCTCCAAGACCCCCGTTAAAATTCCCGTTGAGACCCTAGGCCGTTGTCCCCTAGGTTCCCCGTTAAAAATCCTGTTGAAACCCTAGGCCGTTGTCCCCTAGGTCCCCGTTAAAAATCCCGTTGAAACCCTAGGCCGTTGTCCCCTAGGCCCCCCGTTAAAGTTCCTGTTGAAACCCTAGGCCGTTGTCCCCTGGGTCCCCCGTTAAGATTCCGTTGAAACCCTAGGCCGTTGTCCCCTGGGTCCCCCGTTAAGATTCCGTTGAGACCCTAGGCCGTTGTCCCCTAGGTCCCCCATTAAAGTTCCCGTTGAGACCCTAGGCCGTTGTCCCCTAGGTCCCCCGTTAAAAATCTCTTTGAGACCCTAGGCCGTTGTCCCCTAGGTCCCCCGTTAAGATTCCGTTGGAACCCTAGGCCGTTGTCCCCTAGGTCCCCCGTTAAGATTCCGTTGGAACCCTAGGCCGTTGTCTCCTAGGTCCCCCGTTAAGATTCCGTTGAGACCCTAGGTCGTTGTCCCCCTGAAAATCCCGTTAAGTCCCTAGGCATAGTCTCCTAGGAACCCGTGAAGCCTTTGGAAGACCTCCAAGACACCCGTCAATCTTGGAGGGATTCTGAAAATCCCGTTAAGTCCCTAGGCATAGTCTCCTAGGAAGTGAGTCAAGTCCTTGGATGGATCCTCGTTATCCTCCGAGAAGTCAGTTATGTTCGTTTTTTCCTTCTTAGAGTTTTAAACCCATTCGAACTACGGTGACCTGGGCCTCTCATCGCGTGGGACCCCTCCCTCGTAGTGAGGGGAACGTAGGCAACTTCGGCCCGGTCAATCTTTGTTTAAAAAAAAAAAGAGGAAACAAAAAAAAAAAAAAAAAAAAATGCGTGAGTCTTTTACTCAAATAAAAATACTTTCCAAAAAAATAAAGATCAAGTTTTCTTAAAATAAAAGATCAAGTTTTTCCTAAAAGGTCAATCCGCTAATGAAGCGTTCTTCTCAAACCCCGGTTATAATTTCACCTCGAGGTTTAATATGCTAAAGTCCTTCGCGGTTCTGTCCATTGGAAACATTGACCAAGGAACATCAAAATTGGCGTCCGAGACAGCCATCCACATGAGCAAGAAAATCAAAAGGTTGGAACACTGTCTACAAGGAGAGGCCCGTGCTTCGGAAGCCAAAAGCGGCCACATCAAATGGAGATCCGTACCTTCGTCGAGTGCCACGCCCGAAGGCTATGCACCTTGAAAGGAAATCATCGAACGGAGACGGCCAATGCAAACTCCCAACTCATGAGTAGATGAATCTGGCAATTGCAACGCCAAGCAAATGGAGACCTCGCGACATCTCCCCGACGACATGGAACCCGAGTTCCCCGCGGAAGATATGGATATGCCGCCGACAGCCCCTCCAAGGAAACGGACCATCGCATTTCGTAGGGCCCATCCCTAAAAATAAAAATAAAAAAAAATAATGAGTCTTCCAGCCTCGTAGGGTCTAGACTTTCACCAAAAGTCCGTCCCGGACTGTGTCTTTTTGTTTTTACAAAGGTCCGTACTCGGACATGTTTGTACAAAGTCATCTATATAAAAGAGTCATTTTCATTCTCTTTTCCCTAGACTTGAGACATTATTTGCAATATACATTTACTCTTGAAATTGTCTTGCTTGTTATTACCAATTGATTGCTACGTCCCTAAAATGATAAATTGACTTCTAAGCATACTAGTCAATGACGACTCATTAAGGACGAATGGACCTAAACACAACTGAAAAATGCTAAATGCAAACAATTAATCTTGATGTGAATAAATGTTGTGATCAATTGACATGAAGAAACCATTAATGGCAAGTCTTCCCTCATACACTTACCCGATACACATTTCCGATACACAACCCGATATACCTTCCCGAGACAAACTCCTGATGCGCGTCAAAGGCGTCCCCAAAACAGTGAAAAGGCGAGGATGTTGTTGCTCAAACACCGAGACTCAACCGTGATCGCGCGTGCACGACCAAGCAAAGGACTTCCCGAATTTTCAAAGTCAAAGCCAAAAGTGATAAGCATTCCGCCAAGGGGCTACAAAAGAGCCAATGCCCGAGATTGCAAGTTGGGGCTAATGTTTCCCATCTCAAAAAAAAAAAAAAAAAAAAAAAAAGGTGAAAAGAGGAAAAAGGAAATGAATATATGCAAAGGAAAAGTTCACCAAAGAGGATTCACCCCCAAAAGGTCCGTTCCAAGGAGTTCACCACAAAATGATGGATCTACATCTAAAGAGCAACAACATCCTCCGAGACAACGTCAAAAGAAAGTCAACTTCAGCAAAAGACGGCCCAAGGCCGAACTACGGCGACCTGAGCTCCTCAAACTGAGGGGAACGTAGGCAACCTTCGGGTCCGGTCACAGCATGAGAAAGAACGGTCAAACCATGGCTTTCCCAAAGTAGCCAAGCCTCTCCCCCACGGTCCCATCAATGACCGACTTCCCAAGACACACCTTCTTGGGCCAATTCCCCATAAACACCTTCTCCTCTCGATCTTGCCATTGATCGAACTTTAATCTTAATTGATCACAACGTTTTATACATGTTAAGGCTAATTGCTTGCTATAATCTTGACTTAATGATAAACATGGTCCATTCGAGCAATCATTTGATGATATTAACTAAGGCAAATTTCAAATGTCTCAACAAGTCTTTTTCTCTACATCTTAGGAAAGAGCTAAACACTTGTATTCTGTCAAGCAAGGGCTTCCTTCCATTTCATGATAAATTGCTCAAAGAGCTCACCAACATAAAGGGACTCTCTCCCAAATAAACTACCCTTGCATGTTTCCTCAAAAGATACCTTAAGTCCCCGTTCTATCGAGTCGGCTGGATCACTCATAAAAAAAGTGGAAAAGAAAGGCACCAAAAAAAGTGGCCCGCTAGGTTGAAAACCCGTAAGGGCGGCCTAGGCAAAAAACAGGGTGTGCCATAAAAAACGCAAAAAGAGATGCCCGCTAGGTTGAAAACCCGCAAAGGCGGCCTAGGCAAAAGAAAGGGTGCGTCATGAAAAAGGGATGGGTTCCTAACCCCACTTCAAAGGACATGGGGCTACCTCACAACGACCACAAGGCATGGGGCTACCCCGACATCAACACGGACAAAGGCATGGGGCTACCCCGACATCCACGACGGCAAGGACATGGGGCTACCCCGGCATCGACAACGGGAGGGTTCTCTACCCCCGATCACTCCTAATAAATGGACAAAGCCTCGAACGACTTTATGCATAGTAAACCTCGTGGTTAAGTTAAAATCCGAATTTGACTAAAATGCTTCGTTAAAAGATTTGCCTTTAGGAATGCGCATTTCCAAAATTTGGCCAAAAGAATGTTTTTTCCGTCCCCTTCCAAATTGCATTGGGCATTTGAGAGGGTGTGTTTATAAAAAGAATGTTTTTTCCGTCCCCTTCTAAATTGCATTGGGCTTTTAAGGGTGTGTTTATAAAAAGAATGTTTTTTCCGTCCCCTTCCAGATTGCATTGGGCATTTGAGGGTGTGTTTATAAAAAGAATGTTTTTTCCGTCCCTTTCCAAATTGCATTGGACATTTGAGGGTGTGTTTATAATAAGAATGTTTTGTAGAATATTTGTGAAGAGGATAGGCGGTCTTTTGATGTAAGTCCATTGGAACCTAGTCTTGACCAATCCTGTTAGGTTGAAAAGTAAGTGTCAAACCTATTGTTGCTCGGCAGTCCTTAGTGGGACGTAAGACCAGTTTGCCTTTGTCAAACTCCCCAAAGGTGGAGTTGACTCGAATGTTTTGTCCCGGCAGTCCTTGGTAGGACGTAAGACCAGTATAGTCATTATAGGCTAGAGCCTTTGTCCCGGCCGTCCTTAGAGGGACGTAAGACCAGTTTTCCCGTCAAACTCCCCAAAGTTGGAGTTGACCCAAGTAAAACCTTGACTTAGAATAGTCATTACAGGCCGTCCCCGACATAAGCCTAGTAAAACCTTGACTTAGAATAGTCATTATAGGCTGTCCTTGACATAAGCCCAGTAGAACTCTTTGACTAAGAATAGTCATTATCCTTGGCCGTCCCTGACGTAAGCCCAGTAAAAAATTATTTGATTGACCAAAGGAGAGTCAAATCCCGACTTCGACCAAATGAGTGTCGAGAAAATCCCTTCGGTTGACCAAAGGAGAGTCAAGCCCCGACTTTGACTCATTGAGTGTCAAATTGAATGCCAAGAAAATTGGCCGTCCCTGACGTAAGCCCAGCAAAGATGAGAATTAGGTCCCCCGAGCGACCATTGTGAGACGAAAATTAGGTCCCCCGAGCGACCGTTTTGAAATAAGTATTAGGTCCCCCGAGCGACCGTTGTGAAATGAAAACTAGGTCCCCCGAGCGACTGTCTTGAGAAAAGTATTAGGTCCCCCGAGCGACCATTGTGAGATAAAATTAGGTCCCCCGAGCGACCATTGTGGGATGAAAATTAGGTCCCCCGAGCGACCGTTTTGAAATAAGTATTAGGTCCTCGAGCGACCGTTGTGAAATGAAAATTAGGTCCCCCGAACGATCGTCTTTGAGATAAGAGTTAGGTCCCCCGAGCGACCGTTTTGAAATTAGAATTAGGTCCCCCCGAGTGGCCCCATGTGAAGCAAAATTTAGGTCCCCCGAGCGACCGTCTTAAGAAAAGAGAAAACTTAGAATGAAAAAGGCAGTCCTTGACGTAAGCCCATGATTGACTTTGCCTCTGACCAAATGAGTGTCACGCCCAAGTCTTTGCCTCTGACCAAATGAGTGTCACGCCCGAAACTCGCCTCTGACCAAATGAGTGTCACGCCCGAAACTCACCTCTGACCAAATGAGTGTCACGCCCGAACCTTGCCTCTGACCGAATGAGAGTCATGCCCGAGTCCTGCCTCTGACCGAATGAGAGTCACGCCCGAACTTTGCCTCTGACCGAATGAGAGTCATGCCCGAACCTCGCCTCTGACCGAATGAGAGTCATGCCCGAAACTCGCCTCTGACCAAATGAGTGTCATGCCCGAGTCCCTGCCTCTGACCGAATGAGAGTCACGCCCGAACCTCGCCTCTGACCAAATGAGTGTCATGCCCGAGTCTTTGCCTCTGACCAAATGAGTGTTTTGCCCGAGTCCCTGCCTCTGACCGAATGAGAGTCACGCCCGAACTTTGCCTCTGACCAAATGAGTGTCACGCCCGAACCTTTGCCTCTGACCAAATGAGTGTCACGCCTGAACCTTTAGCCTCTGACCAAGCGAGTGTCATGCCCATATAGCCTCTGACCGAGCGAGTGTCGTGCCCATATAGCCTCTGACCGAGCGAGTGTCATGCCCATATAGCCTCTGACCGAGCGAGTGTCATGCCCATCTAGCCTCTGACCGAGCGAGTATCATGCCCATATAGCCTCTGACCAAGCGAGTGTCATGCCCATTTAGCCTCTGACCAACCAAGAGTCAGGCCCATTCCTTTAAGTCAACCCTCTCCATAGGGCTAAGTTGACCAAATTCCTCACCCGACCTTGAACGGTCACCCTTATGGTTTGAGACGCCAAGTTCCTCATCCGACCTTGAACGGTCACCCTTAGGTTTGAGACGCCAAGTTCTTCACTCGACCTCAATGGTCACTCTTAGACTAGAGACGCTAAGTTCTCCACCCGACCTTTACGGTCGCCCATAGGTTTGAGTCGCCTTAAAGTTTCTCGCCCTTCCCCTGAACTACGACCGGCTTGATTCCCTCGAATAGGGATACGTAGGAATCCTTTAAAGATAAGGGTCCAGCCACTTAACTACTTTGGTCACCATCTCTCCCATCTTGGTAGCTCGCCGGATCGGGATTCTTTTTTTTATCGACAACCCCGCTTTCTCCAAAAGCGACGTTGCCGAGGGGCTCTGTAAGTACCCCGATCCGGATTAATATCCTCAAATAATCGAATTGTGGAATTAAGGGGTAATTTGGGATTTAATTGGGTCATTATAATGTTCAAAGGGTATTTTAGGCATTAATTAAAATATTTCAGGAGGGGAGGTGCCTTTTGGTAATAAAAACGAACCTGGGATTCTAATTTTATTCCCACAAAGCCCAAAAGGACTTTGTGGGAATTTCCAGAAAAAGGCCAAGGAACAAGGGAACGGTCGCACAAGGGATGTGCGCTTTCTCAAAGCAGCCGACAGCCCGCCACGCGTCCCTTCCTCATTCGCTCAGCCACCCGCGCGTCGGCTCTCCACGCGCCTTGTCCCCCGGTGTGGCGCACGCGCCCGACAAGTTCCCCAAGTGCCTCGCCGTGATTGGTCCGCTGCCCAGCCATGTTCCCTCACCCGTCACAGCCTTCATGTGGCTTGTTTTGGTTGGTCCTTCATTCCCCTTGCGTCACCAATGCACCAGCCTTCTAGAAGATTAATTCCCAGCCATTTGTGACCCATTTTTAAACACACACACACACACACTCGCACGTTTTGGTCAACAAACTTAGGGAGACTCGGTCTACCGAGGCACTTTGGGTGAACTTTGTCCAAGTTCTTCCCAAAGTGTAACGTGACCTCCGAACTCATTTTCTCTAACCATTTTTCGTTAAGTTTGGGTTAAAAATTAAACTAACATGGCGACTCCGTTGTTTGTGTGAAAACCACCCGTGTTTGGCATTTTGTCCTCGTGCGAACTTTGCTTGTTTCGCCCCGAGGACGGGATCCTTACAGGGAGGTGTTCAAAAATAATTTTAATGAGTGAAAAAAAGTTTTTTTCCTTTTTTTTTTTGGGAGTGGGGGGTAGGGGTGGGGGTGGGATGGGTGGTGTGGGAAAGGGCCGAGGCGGAGGTGGAGTGTTCAAAAATAATTTTGTGTCATCATTATTTTCCGGAAAATGTTTTCCTTAGGTGGAGGTAAGGAAAACGTTTTCCTTAGAAAAGGGGGAAAACCATTTTCCGGAAAACATTTTCCGGTGCTTAACAAACACCGGAAAATGCGAAAAATGTTTTCCGGAAAACAAACGGAGCCTCAGTGTCTTTTTATTTCTTTACCACAAAAATTTCCTTCTCTGTTGTAGCAGGGTAAAGCTACATAATAGAACCCATAATTACAATGTTGGGGAAAATTGCTGATAAATGTGTTTTTACACATTTAAAGAGTACTATTCCGTAACTTATTTAATGCTCGATCTAGGGTTTTATTGTGTTTTAATGGCTTTTTGTGGAGATATGTGTTGAGACAGGGAAATAGGTACTTTTAGTACATTCTGGGACCTAAAGGAAGGCAAGGAATGCATGGGGACGGACTGGAGTCAATAAAGGAGGAGAAAAGAAGAAATATACCTTTCAGACAGATTGGGCGGCCGCACATCATTACTTGGGCGACCGCACACTTAGAAGCTCTTTAGCCCAGAAATCACACAGAACCATTGGGCGACCGCACAGGACCATGTGGGCGGCCGCACAGGACGCCGGGCAGGAAAAATCCAGTTTCCTAATATTTTAAGGATTGTAATTGTTTTCCTTTTTGTAACCCTATTTGACCCTAGTATAAAGACTGTTTTACTCCAGCAGCCACAGACGTTTTTTTTTATCATAGTGTTCAAGCGTGTAACCAAGGATTGAAGTATTCAAGTTTTATTTCAAGAAGCATTATTCATAAATTCATGTTTTCTTCCCAAGTTATTGTAACAATCAACATGAGTATGCTTGGCTAATCTTCTCGTTCTACGGATTGGAGGTAACATGTACGGATTTGATTTGTGATAAATAATTCATCGTCAATCTTTGTTGTTAGGTTCTTTAAAAGGTTTTTTCGTATAAGTAATCGGTGTATACGGATTTCAAGTGATTGATCTACGTATATAAAGTCTATACTTTTAAAGAATATAATTGAGATTTGCAAAGTGATTTCTTGTCAAGATTGTAGATTCGGAAATTCCTAGGGTTTTCATGGATTCTTTGAGTATTACATAGACTTTGCAGAAAGTGTAGTATTTGAAGAGTACTAAATTAAAGTTGTGTGAACACTTGATTTTATATAAGTGAATGAATCCCCAATAGTGATTGATGATGTTATTATTTATTCGTTTCAATGAAGTACATGTGAACCCAATTCGTAGATTCTTCTCTCATCGCTTGAATACCGGTAATTTCGTTCTTATTAAATTTAATTGCAATCTTTAGTTTGAATTTAATTGCTTTCGTAGTTTAGTTAAAAACCAAAACCAGTCTTTTTAATTTCTTGTCTTTAACTGTTGAAATTCGAACTGTTGATACACAAGTCTCTATGGATCGACCCTCGCACTGAGTATTACTATTTCAATATCTAGTACGCTTGCTAGGTTTTTATTACTAGTGGAGTTTTTCTACATCAAGTTTTTGGCGCCGTTGCCGGGGACTTGATCTGTATTCCACAGTTCAATTTTCAACAGCGTATGCTTGGTCGGAAGTCACTGAACCCCCAGTTGGTTCCGTTGAACGACGACATCGACAAGCTTGAGAGGGGCATTCCCCCTAATAATCAGTCAGAAACCGAATCTGAGACTTCTGTCACCGGGACAGAAGAAGATCTAAGTGAAACCGAAACTTCCACCACCAAGGTAGAAGTAAACTTAAACATGGGTGAGATTCGTCATATGAAGGACTACTTCCGTCCTAAAATTGATGACGCGTCATCATGCATCAATTTGCCGGCCGCGGCAAAAGCTTATGAATTAAAAGGGCAATATTTTAATTTGTTGCCTAGTTTCCATGGTTTAACTAATGAGGACCCGCTTAATTTCATCCGTGAATACCTGACCAATGTGCAAACATTCCCTATCACTGCTGGTATCACGGAGGACCAGTTAAAGTTGCGTTGTTTTCCTCTTTGTCTTAAAGATGCAGCTAAAACTTGGTTCATGACTTTGCCTCCCAATAGCATAGACACATGGGAAAAGATGTACCAAGCGTTCTTTCAAAAATTTTACTCTCACCCGTCTTTATCTGCTTTAAGAAAGAAAATTATTGGTTTTCAACAAGAACCGGGTGAAGCGTTCCATGAAGCTTGGGACCGTTTTAAAATGTTGTTAGTCCAGTGTCCTCACCATGACTTTTCTTTACCCCATTTAAATCAGTCATTTTATAATGGGTTGAGTCATTTGCATCAAAAACACTGTTGATAATGCTGCGTGGGGTTCAATAGGTAAGAAAACTCCTGAAGAGGCTATGGATATATTTGAAATGTTAGGTGAAAATTCACAACAGAGGGGAAGTAGAGGAATTCAAAAAGGGGTTTATGAACCCCAGGCTAGTGATGTAATGGAAAAACAAATGGATGTTATGGCCCAGAAATTTCAAAAAGCATTGGGTGATATAACCACACAGATGACTAGTCAATTTTCTGCTGCTCTCACTTCGATAGTTCCTCCTGTTTTATGTGCTTATTGTGGGTTAAATTCCCATGCTACTAATGCGTCCCCTTCTAGTGCACAATTTTCTGACCCCATGGAACAGGCACAAGCAGCAAATGGGTACCAACAGAGACAGTAGTACAATGGGCCCTATTCCAACACCTACAACCCAAGTTGGAGGCATCATCCAAATCTCTTGTGGAGTAACAATCAACCACAACCACTTCACCTCGTTCAACCTCCACAACCACTGCAGCAAGCACAACCACCTCCTAAACCTTCCATCGAAACAATGCTGGAGCAGATGACGTTGGAGATGATGCAAGAAAGGAAGAACCATGATGCTGCCATCAACAAGCTTGAGACTCAGATAAGCCAAATGGCAGAGGTTATACGAAGTACCAAGCCGGGAACCTTCCCTAGTCAAGGGGAGCATTCGGCCATGGCAATCACCACATTGAGGAGTGGTAAAGTAATCGGGCAAGAGGTAAGTGTTCCTTCACCCCCCCCCCCTAATAATCATGCTGAAAAGAAGTCCAGAGTAGTAGAGGGCGATGGTACTAGTGATTCGGGAGAAGAAAAGAATGAAAAATCTCCACCTCCCAAACCATATGTACCTCCCATGCCTTTTCCGGGGAGATATATGAGGCAAAAGATGGAACATCAATTTTCTGAAATCTATGACATATTCTCAAAAGTAAACATTAATTTGCCATTATTGAAGGTCATTAAAAATATTCCATCTTACATGAAATTTTTCAAGAATCTAAATACCCGGAAACCAAGGTTGGGAAAAGATGATCATGTGATAATGTCTGAAAATGTGAGCGTCGTGTTTCAACGCCACCTTCCACCTAAACTCAAGGATCCTAGTAGTTTTAATGTTGAAATTACTGTGTGGGATTCTAAATCGGTGAAGGCAATGTTGGATCTAGGTGCTAGCATTAATTTGATGCCTTATTCTGTTTATAAAAAGTTGGGATTGGGTGAGCTTAAACCAACCACAATGACCCTTCAGTTAGCCGATCACTCGGTCAGACACCCCTTGGGAATTGTGGAAGACATTTTAGTGCAAATTGATAAGCTCATCATCCCAGTGGATTTTGTTGTAATTAACACGGAAAAGAGTGTTGGTAATAACCGTGAAATGCCTATTCTCCTTGGGCGCCCTTTCATGGCTACTACCGATACCAACATTAATGTTAAAAATGGAAAGTTAACCATGAATGTTCTTGATCAGAAGGTGGAAATTTCTGTATTTGAAGTCATGAATGAACCACAAATATTTGATGAGTCATGTTGTTATGTGTATGGGATAAATGAACATGATCAGGAACAATTGGGACATGGGGAAGATAGTATTGAGCCCGAGTCAGTGGGGGATGGCAGTGAGAAAACTAGGGATAATGCGGATGTTCGTGTAATGGCTATTTCTGACAAGGCCGATGAACACCATCCTAGTGGTGGCCCGTTTCACTCCCAAGGCCACTTCAGTGAGAAGTCGGCGCCTCCTATAAAATCTTGTGCCACTTTGGTTTCTGTTTATTGTGCAGGTAATCGTAAGAAGGTAAAGACCCCAAGGAAGAAAAAGAAACACAAAGAAACATCAAAGTTCCAAACACCATTCTCGGAATTGATGAATAAGGGTCGTATGGTGTGGAAAATTGTGGGTATATGTGCAAGAGAGCGCGCAAAGTGGTCAAAGGGCAGGAAAGCAAAGGCCAAAGACAATATGACCAATCTCAACCCCAAGTAAAATTGGGGTCTCCGTCGGGCTAACGACGTTAAACAAATGCGCTTATGGGAGGCAACCCACTAGGTATGTTTTAATTATTGTCATTTATTGTTGTGTTCTGTCATGCCATCCTTTGAACCCAAAGCATGTTTTAGTTCCTTATGCTATGAGGACATAGCATGATTTGAGTTTGGGGGTAGGCATCTCTCCGAGTTTGTGGGTTTATATGGGAGTGTAAATAGTTGTCACCCTCCAAAAAAAAGAGTTTCATCATTTATATTTTATATATAGATATTACGCTTGTGGTATTTGTTTTGGTGATGTGCAGATATAGATAAGCCAACCAACCATGCACGGAAGGGAAGCAGGAGGCAAAACGGGACAGAAATCAAAATTGAAAAATGCTGTCAGGGGATTCGGGCGACCGCCCAAAATATGAGCAAATGGCCCTGTTTCAAACCTGGTTCATTAGGCGGCCGCACATCACGTTTTGGGCGACCGCACAGTTTCCTGGGTCAGCGAGCAGACTGCCAGAAAAGGGACTCTAGACGGGATTTATCCCAAAAATTAGAACCCTAGTCATTCCCTCTTCACCTTCTCCCTACAAGAACCGCCCCACACACTCTCTCTCTCTAAAATTCACCCACCCAAACACTAAATCCTACCATTCTAACCCACCAAATCATCATCCTCACCACATTTACTCAATCAAATCCATGTTCTTCAACCTAAAACACAATTAAATCCGGCGATTTGGGGAGATTGGGTAAAGAGAAGGAGGAGAAAATTGAAGCTTTGCGCAAAATTGGTGTGGAATTTGGAGTCATCACAGAAGGAGAAAGTGTTCACAAGGTCAAGGGCGTTCTCAAGAGTCAACCCACTCAACTCCGGCGAAAAATTCCGGCCAACTCCGGCGACTTCTCCGGCGAATTTTCCGGTCAAGTAAGAACAAATTTTCAGAATCATTCTTTTGTTGGTAGTGTAACAATGCCTCTCCGTAGATCAAACAGAGGTGTGCGTCATGAGCCTATCCCTAATGAACTGCTTGAGCCCCCATTTGATAGAGCACAGTTTGTGGCTCCTGAGGCTGAACGATTTTACCTGGATTTTGATCATAGACAGTTTAACGTCGAGAAAGAATTTCAATTTAAAGATATTGGCTTAGACGATATATTTGAGAATTATAATTAGAAGAGGCTTGCGGCTCGCCCTTCTAGTAATGGGGTGAGTTACTTGGTCAAGGAATTTTATGCCAATGCCAGTGTGGAGGGTAATAATGAATTTTTTGGGTGAGAGGAGTGAGAATCCCTTATCATGAAGCTGAGATCAATCGGCTCTATGCCACTACTCATGTTTCAGAATGTGCATACACTAGGCTAGTATATCAGATGAAGCCTAATATCAAAAACAATATACACTTAATTGCCCCAACGTATGGAATCATTGACCCAGACATGATGAGGAGTGGGATAGTGATAAAGGCCCGAAACCTGGACTTGAGGATGAGGGCATTACACAGGTTTATATGTGAGAGGATACTTCCGAGCTCACATTACAATGATGTGAATTGGAGACGGGCTGCATTGATGCATGTAATCTTGCAGGGTGGCAGGGTCAACACGGGGTTGATAATCCAGAATGAGATTCAGCATACCCTCAAAAACATGGGGAGTTCCAACTTCAACTATCCCCTTATGATAACAGCTCTGATGAGGCAAGCTGGGGTGGAGTTGAACCAAATTCCAACGGATCTGACTATGGGGACACTCATTAATATAGAATCTCTGACTCGAGGCCACACAGCAACATAGCCAGGAGAGGGGACATCTGGTGGGGCACAGCAGGAGGAAGCGCAGTGGGAGTTTCACCCAGATGAGGCCACTTTCTACTTGGGAGGCGTGATTGAGGACCTTCAGGAGGATATTCAGGGATTACGCCTAGAGTTTGGAGAGATGAGACAGTGGAGAGGGAGGCAGGATGCCACTTTAGGAGAGCTGCAACAGCGCCAGTTAGACATGTACCAGAGGCAGACTGCAGAGATAGGCGCAGCACAGGCGTGGAGAGCGCAACAGTCCAGAGAGTCCGCCCAGCAGGCACAGATGCTCCAGATGATATGGGGGCGGGTTGCACCTCCACCTCCTCAGTTTGGTGACCCGATGCAGTGGCATAGAGGCGGCTCTAGCCAAGGTTGCAGCAGCAGCCAACCCCGTCCCCCTTTTCAGTAGTAGCATGATTGGAGGTATCCCTATCCCTATCTCATTTTACTAATTGTAAGCATTAGGGGCAATGCTTTGTTTAAAGTTTGGGGGTCGGGTACTGTTGGGTTGTTAGCATCATCATCTTATCATCTTATCACTTGTGTAGCTAGGATTTTTCTTTTTTTTTTTTAGGAAAATTTAAAATTGTTGTTCTTATCATATTGTTGGGTTGTTAGCCACGGTCGGTGATGATTTGAGGGATTGTGTGTGTTAGCCGTCGTAGGTGCCATCATTTTACCTAGAGTTGGGATCGCATTATCACTATCAAAGGCATGATTGCACCACCTCTCACTTATATTATTTCCACGGTCATGCTACCAACTTAAGAATAATTTATGGGATCACTTGGTGTATGCTCGGGGGCCCTAGAACATTGTTGCATGGTTGTCAATAACAAGTCAATAGGTTATTTGGTATTTATGGCAATTCTTTCTAAACCCTTTTTCCTGACTTTATTTTGTCTATCTAGTCACTCAAATAAAATCGCCGCTAGAACACCCTTTTGAGTTTCAAAAAGGAATGGCACATTAAAGACCGCCGTTCACCTTCTTTTGACACCCGATTTCCTACACTTTTGCACTTAGAATAGGTTAAAACCACCTTGACAAGGAAGTGGACTAGGGAATGATGGGAATTTTGGTTCGAAATTGGGAGAATGATTTGGGTAAGGCCAAAATATGTTTAGCCCCCTTAAGTTTACACCAAATCCCACTTTGCCACCTCGAACGAAATTTGTCCCAGATTGGTACCCAATGTTAAAATTATCCCACTTTGCCCCCTAGATCTTAACGACTGTTAGAAATTTAACAGAATATGTAACGAATTGACTAGTTTGTAATGATTATTACTTTTTTAAGGGTCAAAATGCAAAGTTTTAAATATAAAGTACTAAAAATTTATTTCTTTTTTCCAAATAATTAAACATTATCTTAAATTTGCTATAATTAATATTTCTTGAAAATAATACTAATTTTTAAGCAAAAATATTTTTTTTTAAATAATATATATTTTTTTAAGTAAAAATTTAGTATGATTTTTTTCCAAACATTTAGCTTTGCACTTATAAAGAGACCGGTGATTTAAAAAAAATTAGGGACAAAGTTATGGTAAAAAAAGACACTCATTTTGGGACGAAGATTTCTTGAAAATAAACAGTCATTTAGGGACAGAGGGATTATAATGTTTTATTTTTTAAAACATAAAATTCTTACAAATATTACGATTTAAAAGTTTTATTTTATATTTTTGAAAAATAAAATAAAACATAACTATGTTTTTTTAGAAAAAAATTCTTTATTTTTTAAATAATTTTATTTAAGAAAATAAAAAAAAACGTACTAAATTTTTATTTAAGAAAATATATATTATTTTTTAAAAAATATTTTTGCTTAAAAAATAGTATTATTTTCAAGAAATATTAATTATAGCAAATTTAAGATAATGTTAATTATTTGGAAAAAAGAAATAAAGTTTTAGTACTTTATATTTAAAACTTTGCATTTTGACCCTTAAAAACTAATAATCATTACAAACTAGTCAATTCGTTACCTATTCTGTTAAATTTCTAACAGTCGTTAAGATCTGGGGGCAAAGTGGGATAATTTTAACATTGGGTACCAATCTGGGACAAATTTCGTTCGAGGTGGCAAAGTGGGATTTGGTGTAAACTTAAGGGGGCTAAACATATTTTGGCCTTTGGGTAAACAGTGGGATATAGCCAAAGATACGAAGGGAGTTATGTATTGAAAGGAGGGATCAGAAAAAAAAAAAAAAAAAAATATATATATATATATATATATATATATATATCAGTGCTAGTAAAAGTGCAAAATCTGTAAATATGCGCTTAGTTTCATTCCAAAAAAAAAAAAGAGAGAAAAATTGTTGTTTCCTCCTAATTTGTTGAAGTGGTAAATAGAAGTGGCTAAAGAATTGGGTTGATGTGGCCAAAAGAAAGGAAGGCGTATAATAGTCTCTCCCCTTTGTGAAAGTATGAAAGTAATAAGTTTGGGGGTTGAGACTTGGGTTAATTCGGGTGATCGAAGAGCGTAATTATGTGAGGATGTATGTGATTGAAGGCTTCCTAGTTTCACTTACTTGTTTTCGTATGTCCTTACCTTCATTTGTAGCCGTGAGCCTAGCCTTGCACATTGTTGTGCCTATAGCCTTTTGCCATATTTTCTTTCAATATCAGTAATCGGGTTGACAACTATGTACACATGCCTATGAGTGTCCTTGATTGGGTTATGTGTTTCATCGGTTGTGAATTAGAGCATTAACTAGAGTGAACCCATAAACTAATCTTATTTTGGTTGCATGACCACCAACATCACCCATCCTATCATGCTGCGGTGGAAAAATCAAACGAGTTGTTAGTGTGTATGTGTTTGCAATTTGGTTTGATGGTGGTACCTTTCGATGGCACTTAATGTGAGATTCTGAGACTCGTGGCTAATAAATCCTTTATATGAGAAGAACAACCCAAAAATAATTTTTTAGTTGTTAGTTTTTTTAGCTTTTAGTTTTAAATTGTAGTTTTTATTTCACTCGAGGACGAGCAAAAAGTAAGTTTGGGGGTATTTGATAAATGTGTTTTTACACATTTAAAGAGTACTATTCCGTAATTCATTTTATGCTCGATCTTGGGTTTTATTGTGTTTTAATGGCTTTTTGTGGAGATATGTGTTGAGACAGGGAAATAGGTATTTTTGGTACATTCTGGGACCTAAAGGAAGGCAAGGAATGCATGGGGACGGACTGGAGTCAATAAAGAAGGAGAAAAGAAGAAATATACCTTTCAGACAGATTGGGCGACCGCACATCATTACTTGGGCGACCGCACACATAGAAGCTCTTTAGCCCAGAAATCACACAAAACCATTGGGCGACCGGACAGGACCATGTGGGCGGCCGCACAGTACGCCGGGCAGGAAAAATCCAATTTCCTAATATTTTAAGGATTGTAATTGTTTTCCTTTTTGTAACCCTATTTGACCCTAGTATAAAGACTGTTTTACTCCAGCAGCCACAGACGTTTTTTTATCATAGTGTTCAAGTGTGTAACCAAGGATTGAAGTATTCAAGTTTTATTTCAAGAAGCATTATTCATAAATTCATGTTTTCTTCCCAAGTTATTGTGATGATCAAAATGAGTATGCTTGGCTAATCTTCTCGTTCTACGGATTGGAGGTAACATGTACGGATTTGATTTGTGATAAATAATTCATCGTCAATCTTTGTTGTTGGGTTCTTTTTTCGAATAAGTAATCGGTGTATACGGATTTCAAGTGATTGATCTACGTATATAAAGTCTATACTTTTAAAGAATATAATTGAGATTTGCAAAGTGATTTCTTGTCAAGATTGTAGATTCGTAAATTCCTAAGGTTTTCATGGATTCTTTGAGTATTACATAGACTTTGCAGAAAGTGTAGTATTTGAAGAGTACTAAATTAAAGTTGTGTGAACACTTGATTTTATATAAGTGAATGAATCCCCAATAGTGATTGATGATGTTATTATTTATTCGTTTCAATGAAGTACATGTGAACCCAATTCGTAGATTCTTCTCTCATCGCTTGAATACCGGTAATTTCGTTCTTATTAAATTTAATTGCAATCTTTAGTTTGAATTTAATTGCTTTCGTAGTTTTGTTAAAAACCAAAACCAGTCTTTTTAATTCCTTGTCTTTAACTGTTGAAATTCGAACTGTTGATACACAAGTCTCTGTGGATCGACTCTCGCACTGCGTATTACTATTTCGATATCTAGTACGCTTGCTAGGTTTTTATTACTGGTGGAGTTTTTCTACATCAATTGCGGTACCTGAGCAGCCCATGTCCTATACCATGCCCATGTCCCATACCATGCCCATCAAGCCCATGGGAAAAAACAAATAAAAAGCAAATATAAAGCAAGATTTGATAAATAATAGTTAGAAAAATGGAATTCATTAATCAACATGTTTTGTAATTCCATTTGAGCTCATTTTTCAATAATTCTTTCTAATTTCGTTAATAATAAACGCAATAGTTGTATCTCATCAATGGTCACATTTTAAATGGGAGAATCAAAATCAAGACGAGATTCCTTGGCCAATTGTGTTTCAACAAGTCAGTTAGATAGCCACTGAATTATTCATAATCGAACCCATTTATTCCATGGTTCATTAAACTTAACCTCCCTTAGGTTTTTGCAAAATACACTTTCTATATAAAAATAATCATCTTTACCCTGATGTCAATCACCGAGCCTCTTGTCATTCTCGTTAAGTTATAATTATAATGACACAATAGTTCATGCCTCTTATCCATTCTCATTCGAGACCGAACGAGAATGGATAAGAGGCCTGAATTATTGTGTCATTATTATTACAGCCAAAGTATAGCAAGTATAATGTGCATTTATTTTGTATGCATGCAAAGAGAGTGACATCAAGGCATAACTTACGAAGAAAATTTCCTTGGACGTCAACAAAGGCCAAGACTTCATACCAATACCAGGAAACCTGCATGTGCCAAAGGTAGCCTTTCAAAACCAATTATGTCCAACACCCATAAAAACATCAACCCCAACAACAAGCTTAACACCACTACATAAATGAAAGAAAGTAAAAATAAAGGCCAATCGACTGCTTAAGGTAACGTACTTTACCTATTTGCATCAAATAATGCAACATACTCCTTAGTGTCTAAAAAATGCAATATACTTTTTAAGTAGTTTTTAAATTATGCAACCAATTTCTTTTTTAATTAACGGTGTTAATTTTTTTAACGAAATGATGATGTGGAAACGAGGTGTTAAAATTCTAACGAATGTTTATGTCAAAACTAACTTTCCATCCCGACAAACACCACAATTTAACCACCTAAAGGGGTTAAGTCAAATTTCTTGGAAATGTTTGGAAATGTTTGGAAAGTTTGGAAAATACCCACGTCTTTTTCTCTCTTCTTCACCAGGTCGACGCCGCCCTCCCTTCCTTCTCCGGCCGGCACACCTTCCCCTCCCCATGGCAGCAACCTCCGCTCTCAGCCCCATCTCTTCACCACCGCCCATTCTCTCTATGTAATCCCTTCGTCCACCGCCCGTTCTCTCTTCGTAATCCATTCGTTCATCGCCGACCATCTCACCTCGTCTTCAACAAGATCCCCGTAATACCCACCCATCCGAAATCGAGATCTGGAAAAGAACGAAATCAAAACTCTTCAAGAATTATTTTCCTTCTGGTTTTCACTTTGAATCTGACGAATTCCGCCACGAAATTGACAATGTCCAAATGCGGGTTTATTCCCAAATCTGTTGGTAAGTCTGATTTGTAATTAGTTTGAAATTTGTAATGGGGTTTATGGTGGGGATGGTGGGTTGTAGTGGTGTTGGGTTGAGGTGGTGTTGGGTTATGATGGTGATGATTAGGGGGAGAGAGAAAGAAAGATGGAGAAGGGGAAGAAGGGGCAGTGGGAATGGCATGGGTTGAGGAAGAAAAGGGAGATGGTGGGTTTAGGAAGGAGCAGTATAAAAAAAAGTAGCAAAGAGGTGGCGGTAATGGTGGCAAAGCGGTGGCCGGAGTAGTGAGATGGTCGTAGCTGTGGGTGGCCATGGTTGAAGATGGTTGTGGGTTCAAAAATTCTAATGGTGATGATAAACATTGATGAAGAAGATGAAGAGGGTTCAAAAATTCTAATCTTGGGAAGATGGGGCCAACGGGTGTTAATTTATTAACGTGTGTTAATTCCGTTATCAAAATGATAACTTTTTTTAACGTCATCCATTTGACATTTTAAATATTGCATTATTTGATATCACTTATAAAAGTACAATGTACTTTTTAGACACTAAGTAGTAGGTTTCTTTATTTGATACGGAAGGTGTAAGTACGTTACCTTAAGTAGTCATTTTTCCGTAAAAATATCAACACAAGTAAAACCAAAATCCAAATTCAGATAAAATTATTTATGCTTAGAACTACTCTCGAGTAAAAACGATACCATCTCATTTCACTCAGTTGGACCCATCTAAAACTTCTACTCCCCCGTCCCAAAACAATTAGCAAATTTGATTTTATTTTTTTTTGGATATTCATTTTGGAATGGGACGGAGGTGAAGTCCATATCCATTTGTTTAGCAATATTGATTTTGTAAAAATGTGCTTTAGTTTTGTATTTAATATGTAGTGTGTCATTGTTTGTTAGTCTATTTGATGAATTTCTAGATAGTGGAGGAACTTTTAATGAGGTTCATCTTTCAATTTTTCTCGCGTGATCACCAAGCATACTGTCGCCGTGCCATTGGCACGGGCACGGATACTAGTAATATTAACAAAATGCAATGGAAGTAAACATAATTCAAATCTTTGAGAGGAACATCCTGATTACGAAAGTGTGACTCTATGAAAGACAAGAGGAGGGAGTAAGTATAATCAGTAAGAAAACACAAGTGGCAGGAAACATAATCATACACAAAGCTTTTGGCGCCGGTAGAGCAATATGCTTCCATTGACTAAAGTTAAAACCAGATAAGTGAGGAATGACAACGATAGCGGCGTCTTTACACCTGCAATAATCAATTAGATATAAGGACAATATATACATTTCAAGTGTGTGTTTGAGAGAGAGAGAGAGAGAGGAGATCAAAATGAAATCCCCATTACACCTCAAAAGGGGGAATTCCAATAGGACACTAAATTGCAGAAAACCATCTTCACAAACACACAAATCAAATTAAACTAAATCAAATCAAATCAAAACAAATGTACTGACTGCTAGAGATGAAGTGAAAAGGGGTTTACCAAGATTGACTGCTAGAGATGAAGTGAAGGTTGAAAGGGCCAGGACGAAGGAGATGATCTGACCTAACAATAGAGCACTCAAGATCTTCAAAAGGGCGTCATTCCTTTTGCCCCAATTACTGTTCTTCATGGCTTACCAACCAATTGATTGGGATTCGAAATCAATAAATTACGAAAACCCTAAAATGTGAACTGATTTTTTCTTCTCAATTGAGTATAATGAGTATAATCCTGAGTAATATGACCGTCATTTGTTGGAAATGTTGGAGATTTGGAAGAGGAAGAGAGATTCGGAGAGAGAAAAACTACTGGCATTATTTTATTTTAGGACTGCTTGATTGTTTATAATAACGGCGGGAATGCAACTAGGCCAAAAGAGCGTTGATTGCTCACTAGTACGAATATACTCCCTCCGTCCCAACCGGAATAGTATTTTAGGTCCCGACACGGGGATTAACGAATGATAATGTTTTATTATAAAAAGTTGTTTGAAAAGTAGGTGTTGTGAGTATGAAGGAGAGAGAAAGTGGGTGGGGAATAATAAATGAAAAGTTGTTGTGAGTATGATAAGTGGGTCCTACTAATAAAAAAAGTAATAAAAATTTTCTATTTTGGGATGTCTTATTTCGAGTGGGACACCCAAAATGGCAAAATGTTCTATTTCGGGTGGGACAGAGGGAGTATTAGTAATTCAGTAAGGCTAGAGGCACAAAATAAGGTTACAAAATCTTGTTCACAATATGAGGTGGTGATATTTTATTAGTTGCATCGATGATGGATCCGTCACACTCTAATTAAAAACACCAATAAAATTATGGGTTGGACTCTTGTGAGACCGTCTCACGGCGTGAGACGGCTCCAAGCCAGCCAAGCCGATTTTTTCCCTCCAACATTTTTTTCCCTGCCATTGTTTGCTCGCCAGCAAAAGTAACACTTTTTATAAAGAAATGTAACACTTTTTTCTCATATGTAACACACTTTTTTTTCATAAATGTACCACAATTTTACTGAAATAGATTAAAGATAACATGAGATTGACAACTAAACTTGATGTGAAGACGCAGTGGAATAGTAACTAATAATTGATCGAAACCAATTATTCTGCAAGGAATAAGTATTCCCAAAAGAATTTCAACGAAATTCTTGACTAAAGAAAATAAAGGAGGAGAAAGAGGATAAATAATTGCTAAGCAATTCTTGAATTAATAATAATCAACTTGTCCAAACAAAAGAAGTAAAAGAGTATTTATACTTGAGCAATAAGAAAAACATATTCTAAAAAGGACTTTTAAAATTAACCCAAAAGAAATAAGGAATTAATTAAAGAAAAACGGGAACGAAACTCGACGTCAGAAATTTGACGTATCGTCAAACTAATGGTCCGGGCGGATCACAGACTTGGTGCGACCGGACCTTCCTGGCGCGGGCGGGTCTTGGTTCGTGTCCGGTCGGATCTTCAGCTGGTCCGGGCGCGACTTCTTCTTTGCACGGACGGACCTTTGGTGCTGCTTGGGAAGGCTATACTCGTGCTGCATCATGCTCCCCCACTTTAAATGGATTCGTCCCCGAATCCACATCAACATAGAGAGGAACATCTAGGTGAAATTTAACCAAATCCGACACGTTAAAAGTAGGAGAAATATGCCACCCATCCGGCAAGTCCACAACATATTCATTGTCATTAATTTTCCTCAAAATTTTGCACGGACCGGTTTTCTTAAAATGCAACTTGTGATACGACCTTGAGGAACTCGCTCCTTACGCAAATGAACCATTACCAAGTCGCCCACAGAAAACACATTCAAACGACGCTTCCTGTCGCCAACAACTTGTACTTGGCATTCGATGCCTCTATATTATCTTTGACCTCTTGTTGAACTGCATCAATCAACTCTGCCATGTGTTCAGCTGCAACACTATAACCCAGAATCTTAGGCAAAGGAACCAAGTCAAGAGTATGATTAGGCGGCCTTTGATACACAATTTCAAACGGGGACTTCTTCGTTGTTCGATTGACCATGTTGTTAAAAGCAAACTCATCAATAGACAAAGCCAAATCCCACTTCTTTGGAAACTTTCCACACAAACAACGAATCATAGAACCCATCGTCCTATTAACCACCTCCGTTTGCCCATCCGACTGTGGGTGAAAAGAACTACTGAAGTTTAACTCAGTATCAAAAATACCCTAAAGAGTAAGCCAAAAATGACTGAGAAACTTAGTATCACGATCCAATGTAATAGACTTGGGAACTCTATATAAGCGAACAACTTCCTTGAAGAACAAACCTGCAATGTGAGCAGTATCATGGGTTTTTCTACAAGGAATGAAGTGAGCCATCTTTGAAAATCAATCCACTACTACAAACACCGAATCATTGGACATTTGAGTCTGACGCAAACCCAGCACAAAATTCATAGAAATATCTTCCCAAGGACCATCAGGAATAGGAAGAGGAGTATACAAACCCGTATTTTGTGACGTCCCCTTATACTCTTGGCAAACCATACACTTCTGAACAACCTTATGCGTATCCTGATGAAGTTGAGGCCAATAATACTTCTTCGCAACCAACTCAACTGTCTTGTCTTGACCATAATGCCCAGCTTTATGTACCTCCAAAATAATGCTTTCACGAACCGAACCCTGTGGAATGCACAGTCTATCCATATAAAATAAGAACTCATCCTGCAATGAAAACAATCCCACCGGATTCCCATCGCGACATTTGGCCCATTCACTAGCAAAATCATCATCATGCTCATAGAGGTCTTTCAAACAATCAAAACCCACAACCTCATTACGCATAATCATCAATATGTTGGCCCTACGACTCAAAGCATCCGCTACCTTATTATGTTGTCCACTCTTGTGTTGAATAACAAAAGTGAATTGTTGCAAATAAGTAACCCATCGAGCATGCATCCTATTAAGAGGCTTTTTACCATTCATATACTTCAAAGCTTCATGAAAAGTATGAAAAATAAACTCCCGATGAATTAAATATTGCTCCCAATGCTTGATAGCTTGTACCAAAGCATAAAATTCAAGCTCATAAGTAGTCCACTTCCGCTTCGACTCCTCTAATTTTTGACTCATAAAAGCCACCGGTTTCTTCCCTTGAAGCAAAACAGCCCCAATTCCAATCACAGAAGGGTCCGTCTCTAATTCAAAAGGTTTGGAAAAGTCGGGTAACACTAGCAAAGGAGCACTAGTCAATTTCTCCTTAATCAAGGCAAAACTAGCAGTTGCCTCATCTCCCCAATCAAACTTCCCTTTCTTCAAGCATTCAGTAATAGGAGCCATAATAGTACTAAAATTACGAATGAAACGAAGATAAAAAGTAGCAAGTCCATGAAAACTCCGTACCTCACTAACAGTCGTCGGAACAGGCCACTCCCAAATAACACGAACTTTGTCTTCATCTACTTTAATACCATCTTCAGAAACCACATAACCCAAGAATAATAATTTCTTCAACATGAAACAACACTTCTTGAGATTAACAAATAACTGACCGTCCTTCAAAGCTTGCAACACCAAGCGAAGATGCTCAAGATGCTCTGCCTCCAAAGTACTATAGATCAATATCTCATCAAAATAAACCACCAAAAATTTACCATGAAAGGGCTTCAAGACTTGATACATCAATCCCATAAAAGTACTAGGAGCATTTGACAACCCAAAATGCATCACCAACCATTCATACAACCCTTCCTTTGTTTTAAAAGCGGTCTTCCATTCATCTCCAGGTCGAACACGAACTTGATGATAACCACTCTTCAAATCAATTTTAGAAAACACCTTGGAACCACGAATCATATCCAACATGTCATCTAAACGAGGAATAGGGAAGCGATACTTCACGGTTATTTTGTTGATTGCCCTACTATCCACGCACATACGCCAAGTACCATCCTTCTTAGGAACAAGAAGGGCCGGAACAGCACAAGGACTCATACTTTCCCGAACATAACCATTTGCTAACAAATCCTCCACTTGTGCACGCAAAATATCATGTTCAGCAGGACTCATTATATAATGTGGGAGATTAGGCAAAGAAGCACCCGACACCAAATCAATATGATGTTGAATATCCCTCAAAGGAGGTAATCCTGGAGGCAAGTCCTCAGGCATGATGTCACGAAATTCCTCCAACAAATCATGTAGAGATTTAGGAACCAAATCAACCTTACCACCAATACCTTGACTAACCACGGCAAGAATAAAGGATCCTCCAAGAGGTCTTTAGCAAAATCATTCGCAGTACATAAAGAAGCAATAGGCTTCCACGCCCCTTTTTTTGTAGAAGGAACATCTTTTAAAGCAGAAAAACGAAAACGAACCCCATCTTTCTTAAAAATAATACAATTTTTTTCCCATCATAAAGAACACCAAGATCATATTGCCAAGGTATACCCAACAAAACATGGCATGCATTCATATCAAAAATATCACATAATACCACATCCTTATAACTACCTATGGAAATAGGAATAGAACATTGCTCATGTACCTTGATATTGCCGACATTACTAATCCACCCCACAGAATAAGGAGTAGGATGTTTGCGTGCCTCGAGCTTTAACTTATCGACCAACCCACGCGACACTAAATTCTCACTACTACCACTATCAACAATAATTGTAGAAGCAAAATTATGTACCTTTCTGTAGATACCCCGGGGCGGGGGGCCCACGGCTTTAGGCTAGAGCGCGCGGATCACCCTAGGATGTCTAATTGTGTTTTAGAGTCGCCACCCACATTTTTGAGGAACGTAAGAAAACCTAATGTTTATGAGCCTAAGTTTTATTTACGAAAACAGAGATTCTTTGGGATGAGGGGTTCGGGGGTTAGGTTACGAAATGGGAAGTACTTAAACACCCATTTCGCCCGATCAATGTCGGTCTTGTTTGTTCATAATTCACTTTAAAGATAGATGTGTTCTTCCTATTTGAATGATGATAAAAGGGGGGTTTATAGTTTAGAACGTAGGGAGATAACTCCTAGGCCAATTCATTGTAATGAAAGGGCCATTGGTGTCATGTCCCAAATGGTTTTGGGGTGATTGCACATTTGATTGAAGAAGAAGAAGAATTAGAGAAGAAGAAGAAGAAGAAGAAGAAGAAGAAGAAGAAGAAGAAGAGAAATAAATAATAAAGTTAAGACATTTTACCTATAATATCCTTCAAAGAGAACCTCTTGAAAAAGTCTTGAAGAAGAGGTTGAATACTTGGAGAGAATATCTTTTGTAAATTGCCTAGAGCTTTGTTTAGAGAAAATTCTAAGGTGGAAAAAGTCCTTCTTTTTCCAATGATGGATTGGAGGGGTTTTTATAGTTGAAAATGTGTGTGTTTTGGAGCCAAACGGAGTCTCCAAGAAACCTTTCCCGGGCAAAATCATGTATAATGAGCAAGGAAAGATTCTTGGGCAGAATCTGTAACTGACACACCCCAGAAGAGTGCGCATCCCACCTAGGCAGCGGAAGGCGCGCGCGTCTGGCCTCAAGGGGCGGAGGCGCGCGACTCTGAAAGGCAAATTTTAACAGAATAGACTACAAAGTTAGAACTGTAATTCAGTTTAGTCCCTGGACTTAACGGAGCCCGTCTGGAACTTAACCAAAGTAACAGAAACTAACAGAAAACACTTAAAAGAGGGAGAAACACAAAATCAAGTGTGCAATCGGGGTGAGCGGTCCAAGGCGGGGTGTCTACAGAGCTCCTCGGCAGCGTTGATTGCGAAGCAAACGCACCGACGAAAGACACACATCCGCCTAGGACATCACCAAGAAAAAGAAAAGACTCGATAAAAGCAGGAGTTTGAAATTGCAAGGGATAGAGGTGCGCTCCCTGTATGAGCGGCTTGGGTGATAATGAAAGGTTCGGTGGCATGAAGCGGCCCACTGTGGCCGACAGCGGGACCTGGGGGTCCGTTTGCTGGAAGCGGGACCTATTTGCTAGCGGCGAGATCCGTTTGCTGGAATGTGGGACCCAGAAGACCGTTTGCTGGAAGCGGGATCTGTTTGCTGGTGGCGAGATCCGTTTGCTGAAAGCAGGACCTGTCTGCTGGTAGCGAGATCCGTTTGCTGGAAGCGGGACCTGTCTGCTGTAGCGAGATCCGTTTGCTGGAAGCGGGACCTGTCTGCTGGTAGCGAGATCCGTTTGCTGGAAGCGGGACCTATTTGCTGGTAGCGAGATCCGTTTGCTGGAAGCGGGACCCGGAGGGCCGTTTGCTTGAGTGCGGGATCCGGAGGACCGTTTGCTTGAGTGCGGGACCCGGAGGATAGTTTGCTTGAGTGCGTGACCCAGAGGACCGTTTGCTTGAGTGCGGGACCCGGAGGGACGTTTGCTTGAGTGCGGGACCTGGAGGACAGTTTGCTTGTAGATCTTGCTTGATAAGGAGGTGGTGATTTTGTGGCTCACCCAGGACCAAGTTGTTGCCGTGAGTCGTACTTTGATGTTGACTGTTTGACTTTGACTTTTGGTGGGGTGTGGGCACAGTTGACTACCGAGTGCTTTCTGCTGGGGATGAATTGTCAAAACTGATCTTTGAGAATTAAAGAAGGGCACCCTAACCTTTTTAGTGAGAATTCCTGTCCTACTTTCAATTTTAGACATGCCTTAAGGGCAGACCAAATTAACGTGTGCCCAACTGGGTGCTCAAGGATTGGAGCTGCATCTTGATCTGGCGGAAATTTCTTGCATAGTTTTCCTGACAAGGCTTACTGAAAGGATTCTGGCTTGGGAAGCGCGCGCCTCCCTTTGTAGGCGTGTAATGCGCGCGCTTTGCGCACGGGTGGCGCGCGCGTCTGGGGAGCGGAATTCAGGGCTTGACTTTTGCTGGTCAAAAGATCCCCCAACAGCTATAATATCAGCTTCTGGTCGACAATTTGATTTTAACAGCTCTCTTCTGCCATTTTTGAACACCATTTTATTGCCCAATTTTGCTTGCAATCTTCTTTCCCATGGCCTCTAACCTTTTCAGTCTTGATGCCGAGGTTGTTAAGAGTTACGAGAAGGATTTGTCGACATTCGTGTATTCCTTCAAGACTCATCCCAAAAAGGCTTTCATTAAAGATTTCGGGTTTCGAATTCTTTTTACTTTGGAAATTGAAGCCGGATTGGGATTTGTTGAAGGCCGCTGCAGCCTTTGGGATTCTGATAGCCATACTTTCAACTTTTCGGATAATGAAATGGTGCCGACTGTCGATGATTTTGGGGCCATTCTTGGTATGCCTTTGGCGGTCGGATTTCCGTCCCTAAGTATCACCGCGGTTGTAAGTATCCCGCCCCGCGCGGAAATGCGATGAGTTTTGGGGCGAAAAAGCCGAACACGGTTATCTCACAAAACATAACGGAGTCGCCACTTTTGTTATTATTTAACCCAACAAAAGAAAAGGTTAGAGATTCTATTAGTTCGGAGGTCAGGTTACGCCTTGGGAAGAGTTTCACGTCACCCAAGGCACCTCGGACAAAGTCGAGTCTCCCTAATGTTATATTAACGAAAGTGCTTGTGTGTGTGTGTGTGTTTTCAAAATGGGAGAAACTGAATGTTTTGACAAAACCAGTTAGTTTTTTAACAGAAAAAGTTTATTTTGCAAACTTTTTGGTCAAAAAGGAAGAAACTGGAAAATGTCTTCCCCGGCCAAAGTAGCCGTACGGATGGGGAGGGCTCTCCAGGGCATTTTTACAGTTTATCAGAAAAACAGTCCAGTTTCAGTCAAAAGAGAGTATCTTTGCTGAAACTGGACTGGAATCTTGATTTCCAGTTTATGATTAATAACAAGACTTTGGAAGGTTCATTCCTATGCACTTTGATCACCAAAGGAACCCCAAAAAACAAAGATTTGGGTGTGATCAAAGGCAATCATTGGAGAAATTTATGAAAAGTTGATGAACATGGTATTTAGGCCAAAATGACCATTTTGGTGGATAAAGATTGAAACTTTACCACCAAAATGGACTTATTATGCAAGTTTAAACCTTTAGGGACACAAATATAACACAAAGATCATGAAATGTAATAAATCATGATCATCCTAGGTTTTATCCCATAAATCACACACTAGGTGTGAAGGGCACCTTGAATCACCTCATGATTTGGATCACATACATATATAATCATAATATATATATAGCTTGGAATGCCAAGACTTGTATAATATATAGATATAGTGCTTGAAATGGACAAGACTTACAAGAAATGTAAAGTGCTTGAAATGGACAAGACTTTGCAAGAACAAGAAGAAATAATACAAGATGAACAAGTAATATTAACAAAGATAAAAGAGAGTTTGAGATGAAGAAGAAGATGGGGAGAAGGAGGCTTCACCTATGATGGTTATGCCTATCTTCCTCTTTAATCACTCAAATATGTGTATAACTCACTTTCTGCTCTCAAACTGGCAGAGTAACAACTCTCAAAATGTTTTTCCCCCTTCTGAAATGATCAGCATGGGGTTCAATTTATAGAGGCTGAGGTTGCCCAACATAGCCGTACGGCTAAGGATCTCATATGCCCAAACCATCCGTACGACTCGACTTGGCGAGCTTCTGGATTTCTCCAAGTTTAATTCGAGTTCAGTCCTGGAATATCAGGTTTATCCTAGTGAGGTCTTGGCCCATTGGTTTATCCCTAAATGGTACCAAGAATTCCTCTAAAGTAGGTCGATTTCAGATTGGGATACTTACAGCGGTGTTGTTGACTCTTGGGTTGACCTTTTGAATCTCCCTGTTGGAGAGGTGAAGAAGATGATGCACGGGACTGTTTTTTGACATATCTGAGCTTCCGATGTTTTTCAGCTTGCATTCGGAAGATGTCGCGGTTCAATCCTTTAAGAGAAATGCCATGGCTGTCTATCTTTTCAGCGAGGTTCTGCTTGTCGCTCCTCTGGGTACTGCGGATGCGCAGTTGGCTGAGATTGTGTTGCAGGCGAAGGAGCAACGATTCAGTATAATCCCTCTCATAGTGGGGGAAACTTTGCATGGTCTGGATGAATTACATCGTACGGGCGAGATGCAACGAGGAAGTCCCTTGCTTTTGACCATATGGATTCGAGAGCATTTCAGGCTTTATGCGCCAGACGGCGACCTCTCTCCTTTTGTTGTTCATAGGCGACGGTTGCTGATTAGAGACTTGACTGAAGAAAATTGGCAGAAGTTCTTCGCTTCCCGTGCTTCGGCTGATATTGAGTGGTGTCCCTCTTCTTGGGGTCTTCGTCCTTTCGTGGAATGGACTTTGGGTTTGAAGCATGTGGTCTTACCCGGATTGAGAGACTCTTCATTTTATCAACCAGAATGGGTTTTGAGACAGTTCGGTCGCCAGCAAATAATTCCTTTTCCGAGGAATGGGATATTTCGTCCAGTTTCTTATATGGGTCCGGACTTCTTGAGTGAGCTTCAGTCGGCTTGGGGGGATGATCGCAACCGGTGGGCTTCCGCCCCTCTACATCGGGGTAGTATCTTTCTTCCTAAGAGTTACTTGGATCATTTGTTCGGCACCATTTACCGCGGCATTACTTGGGTAGATGCCCTTCGGGCTGAATTGTTAGGGCAAGACTTTGAGCCTAGCAGTGTTTTAAGATACAAGGAAGCTGCTGCTGATGTGAACAACATTCTGACTGACCCTTTCGGCACCCTTTGGATGACTTTTATGCTCGGAGGCGTTCTGTTGCGCAGAAGATTTCGGTCCGCATTAGTGTTCCTAGACCTCCCAAGAAGAGTAGGATTGATGGTCGTTCGGGTGGCCCTTCGAAGGCCAAGAGAAAATTAGATTTTTCCTAGTACCCCAAGAGATTGCAAGTAATGGCTCAACATTTCCATTGTAATGATCAAAATAATTCAATGAATGAATAAAAATTGCATCTCATTAATTTGAAATGATTTGGGTATTTGTTTATATTTTAGACCACACCCGAAGGTTGCCTACGTTCCTCCAGTGTAGAGGCTCAGGTCTCCGTAGTTCAAACAAACGAAGACCATTTTTTTTTTGTGTGCACCCTGTTTTTTGCCTAGACCGCTCTTTCGGGTTTTTAATCTAGCGGGCTTCTTTTTTGCACGTGCTCTAATTTTTGCATAGGCCGCCCTTGCGGGTTTTCAACCTAGCGAGCTCTTTTTTTTTTTTTTTTTTTTAATGGTCTTCGTTTATTAAGCGTAGAATCTCTTCAGCTTGTCAAGGTTGACTTCCTTTGGCAACTGATCTCCATCTAAATCCACTAGTCGGACTGCACCGCCGCTTAGTATCTTCTTGACCACGTACGGACCGATCCATCGGGGTCCCCATTTTCCAAGGGGGTTCATGGCATTAGGTGGATGTTGTCTTAGGACCAAATCTCCCACATTGATGTTTCGAGGCTTCACCTTTTGTTGAAAGCCCTTGCCATTCTTTATTGATAGGCTCTCGTACGTTCGAGTACCATTAGCTTTTTCTCGTCGAGTAGAGCTAGCTGTTCATATCGACTTTGCATCCAATCGATTTCATTGACTTGGTTCTCGAGGAGGACCCATAGGGATGAGACTTCGAGCTCTATTGGTAGTACAGCTTCGGAACCATACACCAGTGCATAAGGAGTTTCTCCAGTTGCTGTCCGTATTGACGTGCGGTAGCCCCACAATGCTAGAGGTAGCTTTTCGGGCCAATCCCTTCCGGTGGAGGCCATTTTCTTCATAATGGTCTCGATTGTCTTGTTAGCTGCCTCGACCGCGCCGTTTGCTTGAGGGCGGTATGGAGATGACTTGTGCTTGAAAATCTTGTATTCTACCAGGAGCGCGTCCATCTCTTTCTCAAAGTGAGAACCGTTGTCTGAGATGATTTTGTTGTTCAAATATATGTTTAGAACATAGAATTGCTTAATCCCAATCATAGTTATCACTTAGGATCCTCCAATTTTTTAGAATCTTTGTAAGGTACCCTTATGATTCTTGGTGACCAGCACAGGTGTATTCCAACTCTTCAATCTTGGCAAACCAGCAGAAGGAAGCACAATCAGCAGACCAGAATTCAACATGCCGATCAACTTACAACTCAAGTTGCCGATGACTCAAACAATCAGCAAGGACAATCTGAACCTTACTGACAGTCAGGTTTTGTTGTTCTATCTCAATGTCAACTTACTGATTGTCTCTGTCTTTTCTGTACTGTCTCATCAGAAAGTTATTAAACTGCTCTGTCATGATTACTGCGCCGTCTGACACATAGCTAGTTTTAGCTATACTTTATCCCTACTTGCTTTTTGCAGGTAACCGGTTGAGATAAAGGGGTCTTTACCCATCAGACTTTTGCAAGCATGCGTGTACTCCATATCTTCGCCATTAATGCTAAAGATACCGCATTTAATGCTCCTCAACTACCCAGCTGGATATTCAAATTGCAAGCCTTCTTCCATAGGACTCAAGACATTCACTCCTCTTATAAATAGTGGACTTAGAGCATTAAAGAAGGTTGGTGAAAATAGAGCATTGAAGAGAGTTGAATGTTTTTTGAGTATTCATTGAAGACTCAAACATTCTGTCCAGATAATCATTAGATCATTTAATAGGACATACACTTGTGCACCAACTCAACAACATTGTTAGTATTCCCGAACTAGATCATTTAAGGAATACGTTGTTTGAGTCATTCACATACCCACCTGAGTGAGATAAGTTCTCTTGGACTTGCCGCTCAAAAACACTTGGTCAGATTTGTATTACGATCCATTAGTGATCTCTAGAATTTAGTCTTTGTTTCCGGCAAAGCCGTGCTTGTAATAGACTAGAGATATCTAATAGTACTCTTAACCCAAATCCAAGTTCTGACCAAACTTGGTAGAGGACGTAGCAGTATTTACACTGTGAACCTCTCCAAATCTTTGTGTCTCTGTTGCTTACTTTATCTTTGCCGGTTGGAACTCTATCACCGGCAGATCGTATATGTTTGTACTGATTCATTGTAATTTCCATTGACCAATCTCTTGAAACTGCATTGAACTTTTAGAAATCATTTTGTGTTAAAACCAAGCTCTCAAAACCTTTTTCATACTGATTTTGTGTGAGTTAAAACCAAGTCATATCTTTTCCGCTGCGCTTACTGATAATAGTTTGCAAACTGATAAGTGACTTTGCATTTATAAAAGTGTTTCTTTGTAAAAGTTTAAAAAGGCTATTCACCCCCCCCCCCCTCTAGCCTATTTTCCTACCAATTGGGCCTAACAATTGGTATCAGAGCTTGGAATTTTGAAAGAAATTTCGAAGCTTTGCAGCTTGTTTGCCGATACCATGGCATGAAAAATCATGCAGTCATTTAACATCACTACCATACCGTTGTTGAATGTCAACGAGTTTGGTGTCTGGAAATCTCGTATGATAAAGTATATGAACTCAATCGATGATCGGTTGATGAAGGTCATAGAAGGTGGTCCAATAATTCCTTTAAAAGTCTCAACCACCTATAGACCTATTCCCTCCACTCCGCTGACATAACATGCTGATCGTGACACTGAACAAGAAACCCATGTTCAGATTGAAGAAACATTGGTCGAGAAACCAAGAGAGGAATGGACTGAGGACGACAAACTTTCAGCTGCCCTAGATGGAAAAGCATGCCACATTATTTCTTGTGGTTTGGACGACAAGCAATATAAACTCATTGACTTGTGCTCCACGGCTCAAGAATGCTGGAACAAGCTCCTTGCATACTTTGAAGGTGATGAGCAGGTAAAGGACAACAGACTCTACGATTGCATTGCTGAGTTTGAATCCTTCAAGAAACAAGATGGTGAATCACTAAGGAGTGTCTACGACAGATTCTGCGAGGTAAGTAATTTATGTGCTTCATTAGGAAATGTTTATACTATGAAAGACCTGAATATTCGTTTTCTAAGTTCTTTGGGAAATGAGTATCATACCAAGGTCACCGCTGTTAGAGAAGTGAGAGACTTGAACAAGACTTCTATTCAGAATCTTGTGTCTAGTCTATTTCTGTATGAGAGAGAACTGCAAAAACTTAACGTTCTCGATAAAAATTTCAAAAACTTGTCTCTATCAGCTCAGTCACAGATATCCTTCCCTTCAAACAAATTCCCTCCTATAGATCCCCATCCAATACCCTACAGTTCCAAAACCCCTGAAACTACCTCAGAACAGCCTATGGAAGAAGACAAATTTGCCGCCTTCGCTAGGAACTACAAAAGGTTTAAAGACTTCAAAAGGATGCAGAAAGGAAGCTACCAGCAACCAAAACCATTCACACCAACATTTCAAAAACCAGCAAGTTACAACAAACCCTCAACAAGTGCTACCGATGGAAAGAACAACAAAGGTGATCTTGTTTGCTTCAACTGCAGATAACCTCTTTGCTTCCAAATGTCCTCAACCAAAATATGAGTATGTGAGGAAGTCATTCAACAAGAGACATCCTAAGTCTCGAAGCTTTGTTGCCGATGAAAGCACAGAAGGCCTTGCCGGTTTGGTGTGAAACTGACTCAGGCGAAGATGCCGATGAAGATGAAGATGTCGATGTAAGCTTTGTTGCCCTAGACATGGAAGATGCCGATACATCCACATTACCGACTCCAGTCTACCGAGATCCATCTCCTCCAAGAACTCCAGTCAGAGAAGAAGCTACTGGAAGACCTCAACCACACTTCAAAGAGATTAGTGTCAAAGCAGAGAACCCAAATGGATACAGAGTTCACCAAGTGGGAACCTCACTCTATGGTCAGTGTAACTCTATTCAATTCACTGCCATCAAACCTAAACCCTTACCAAATGACCAGAAAATTCTCATTCACTGAGCATCCTAGCATTGCTAAAAGCTTATCTAAACCCATCTCTTCTCTACCTGACTTCTCTCCCAAACCTATTCCCTCTGCCACCAAAATTTTAGCCGATCCCTTTCCTGAAATATCCAAAGATGAAATGGTAGAGACAATGGATGAACTTTTTATTGATCATGAGAAGCTGAGTAGCGTTCATAAAGTGATGACTGTTGATTTCAATAGAATTTCTGCAGAGAATGACTTGCTTATGTCTGAACTTAAAGTTCTAAAAGGACATGAGCTTGAGTTTGTTCTTCTAAAGAAAGAAAACCTAGATCTCAAAAGTCAAGTGGCAGTATTGATAGCTCAGATCGAAGATCTTGTGAAAAGAAACAATCATCTCTCAAGGATTGTTGATTCTTACACAAAATCTAGAGTTGCTGTTGAAACAATCCTACAGACCCAAATGTCATATAAGGACCAATCTGGGTTAGGATTTGATTCCAGCAGCAGTAGCTCTACTGAAACTTGTGCGACCGAGAAAAAGGATGAGAAAGTTGAATGTAGTTCTGTTAACTCAGTGCATGTAAATGCTAAGCCTGCAGTATATAGTGCTGTTGCTATGAAGTATCCTAAGAACCAGAACAAAAGAAATGATAAGCACAAACAAAGATATGTTAAGGTTGCTGATACTGAGTCTGCCGATAATGGTATTCTTGGTGAATACATCAGCAGAGCAAGTGCTGCCGGTCTAACCACCTCTGCTGCCGATGGACAAGTACCTAAAAAGGTAACTGCCAAAGGTAAACAGAATGGAAAGAAAGGCAACACTATCACCTTTAAACCTACTAAGTTTGTGCCTGCTCAATTCTCTAGTTCTGCCGATGCACTGACTAAACAGAATGATGTTCTACCGACTCTACAGCCTATCAGTCAAGTGAGATGTTCTAATTGTTCTGATTATGGTCACAAGGCTCATGAATGCCTCTTGAAGCACCTATCTGGACCCACTGAGGTTGCATCCTCTAGTGGTGGCCAGATGTGGTTGCCAAAGAGGAACTAACCCTCGGACCCAAGAATAAGGGGGACCATAAGCATACCGTTTTATTTCAGGAATGCTTCATGGCCTCAACTGGTGCAAGCAAGGATTTGTGGATTCTAGATAGTGGCTGTTCAAGACACATGACAGGATTTGCAGATCTACTTGCCGATATCTCAGAAGCATCAGGTCCCCCAGTGGTTTTCGGTGATAATGCCAAAGGAAAAATCATCGGTATTGGTACCATCAAGAGAGGTGCAGTTACTGTACAGAAGGTCTCTCTAGTAGATGGCTTGAAACACAACCTTCTATCTATTTCACAATTCTGTGATAAAGATGCAATGTGTATTTACTACTTCCAGTTGCTATGTGAAAGACATTGCTTCCAATGAAACCCTTCTCACTGCCAAAAGAAAAGGTAACATTTATGCAGTAGACTTAAGTGCTATTACTGGTGTTGCTAATGTTTGTTTTGTAGCTAAGAACATCAGTGAGAACTCATGGCTATGGCACAAGAGACTCAGTCACTTGAACTTCAAATATCTATCCAAGCTTGCCGGTTCAAATCTGGTTACCGGTTTACCTCAAGTGTCTGCTGATCAAGGAAAGAAATGCAAGGCCTGCCAGCTTGGAAAACAACATAAATCATCCTTCCGAAGCAAGCCCTGCATGTCAACATCTAAGTGCCTCCAAATGCTACATATGGATCTATTTGGCCCCACAACTACAACAAGTATTGGGGGAAGTAGATATACCTTGGTTGTAGTAGATGATTTCTCTAGATATACTTGGGTGGAAACTTTCAGTCATAAAGATGACACATATGCCGTTGCTACCAAGTTATTCAGACTACTACAAACACAGAAAGAAAGCAATATCATCAGCATGAGATCAGACAACGGCACTGAATTCAAGAACAATGGTATTGCTCAGTACTGTGATGATCATGGCATAGACCACAACTTCTCAGCTGCCCGTACACCACAACAAAATGGTGTCGTTGAGAGAAAGAACAGAACTCTCATTGAAGCTGGTAAGACCATGATTACTGAAGCCAGGCTGCCGAAATACTTTTGGACTGAAGCCATCAATACCGCCTGCTTTACTCAGAACAAATCTCTTATCAACAAATTCCATAACAAGACTCCTTATGAACTCTGGAGAGGCAGAATTCCCAACATTGGATTCTTCAAAATATTCGGCTGCAAATGTTACGTGCTTTACAACGGTAAAGAGCACAGAGGTAAATTTGATGAGAAAGCTAATGAAGGAATCTTTGTTGGATACGCTAAACATAGTAAGGACTTTCGAGTCTTAAATAAGAAAATTTTGAAAATTGTTGAATCTGTTCATGTAACCTTTGATGAATTTGATTTGTTAGAGTCTGACAAGGCTCCAAATAGTAATGCTTCTAGTGCTCATGAGACAGGTGAATCCAGTAATTCTAACCCTGTAGGTCAAGTACCAGCTGCTGATCCAGTCATTTCAGTAGAAGAACCAGCAGATACTCATTATTTCCCATCATCGGCAGAACATGATCATACCGATAACTTTCATAATCCATTTGCCGATGCAAATTCTGCTGATCATCCTGAAGACAGATCAAGCCCTCAACCAATTTCTGTTATAAGATCAATCCTCCAAGTTCTCACCCACCTTTCACTCAAAACTCTAACTCTTCCTCTCAGTCATCTGCTGACCTTGATCCTCCTCTAGAATCACTTCAACAAGAGTCAGTCAGACAAGATGTGTCGAGAGAATTTAGACCAGTTCGTGATCATCCATTAGAAAATGTGATTGGTGATGTCTTTGGTCCAAGATTGACAAGAAACCTCAGTAGAGCATTCGCTGAAAGTCTCTTCTCATCTGCTATGGTTTCCAACATAGAACCAAAGAAGACTGAAGAAGCTCTTGCCGATCTTGGTTGGGTTGAAGCCATGCAAGAGGAACTGAATCAGTTTGAAAGATGCAATGTATGGGAACTTGTACCAAGACCAACTTCTTAGCAAGTTATTGGTACAAAATGGGTCTACAGGAACAAATTGGATGAAGCTGGGAATATTATTAGAAACAAAGCAAGGTTAGTTGCTAAAGGCTACCGACAAGAAGAAGGAATTGACTACGATGAGACATTTGCTCCGGTCGCAAGATTTGAAGCTATAAGACTTTTCTTAGCCTATGCTGCCTTCAAAGAATTCAAGTTATATCAAATGGACATGAAAAGTGCATTCTTAAATGGAGAACTCCAAGAACTTGTTTATGTGGAACAACCACCTGGTTTCAAGGACTCTAAGAAGCCTAATCATGTCTACCGATTGAAGAAATCTCTACGGCCTAAAGCAAGCTCCAAGGGCATGGTATGAAACCCTTTCTAAGTTCTTACTTAGTGATGGCTTAGGTTTCACTCGAGGTAAAATCGATACTACTTTATTTGTTGCCAAGCATAAGGGTCATTCATTGTTTGTTCAAATATATGTCGATGATATTATTTTTGGTTCTACTAATGAATCACTTTGCAAGAGATTTGAGAAGCTAATGCAGAGCAAGTTCGAGATGAGCATGATGGGTGAACTAACATATTTCCTTGGACTTCAAGTCAAGCAAACAAATGAGGGAATATTCATCAGTCAAGCCAAGTACGCAAAAGAATTAATCAAGAAGTTTGTCTTCGACAATGCTCATTCTCAAAGCACACCTATGGGCACTAACATTCATTTAGATAAGGATGAGTCTGGTAAGAGGGTAGATATGACACTCTACCGAGGTATGATCAGCTCACTCATCTATCTTACTGCTAGTAGACCAGATATTATGTTTGCTGTTTGTGTTTGTGCCAGGTTTCAAGGGAATCTCATCTGCAAGCTGTTAAACGTATCATTAAATATCTATGTGGCACTGCTAACCTTGGATTATGGTATGCTAGAGATTCATCTCTTAATATAATAGGTTATTCAGATGCAGACTTTGCAGCTTGTAGGGTGACCAGAAAAAGTACTAGTGGAACTTGCCAATTTCTTGGTGATCGGTTGGTGTCTTGGTCATGTAAAAAGCAAGCATCAATTTCCACTTCTACTACTGAGGCTGAGTACATAGCTGCCGGCAGTTGCTGTTCACAGATCCTTTGGATGAAGCAGCAGCTTGTTGACTATGAAGTTCCATCTCAAGTTTGTCCCATCTATTGTGACAATCAATCTGCCATCTCAGTTTCCAACAACCCGGTCATGCATTCCAAAACCAAGACATAGACATCAAGTATCACTTTCTGAGGAACATGTTGAAAAGGGAAACGTTGTGCTGCTCAAAGTTCATACCGATTACCAAAGAGCAGACATACTGACAAAACCCTTAGATCAGAAAAGATTTGAATTCCTCAGAGGTGAACTAGGTATGATTGATTATTATGGTTAAAATTGTGCTGACTTTGCTACTTGTGTTAGTCTGCCGATCAAATCAGCAGAACGAAAATTATCTTACCGACAAACATCATGCCGATAAATATCTTACTGATCAACAACTTGCCGAATCATGTCTTGCCGATTTGTCAAAATTCAAAATTCAAAATTCATCGGTAGATCTCATCCAAACGGATAAGGATTCTCTGACACATGATGTAAGCTTAGTCAAATCAAAGGTACAATCGGTCACACCTCCTCTCTGACACGTGTGTGCACCGCCTTACCCAAATCGTGTCAAAGATTTATCCCAACTCTTTGTGATAAATCAGAAAGGTAACCTTAACTTTATTGTTGCCACTTCTACCCTTTCTCTCTCCTAAGTTTAACCATCTAATTTAAACCGTCCGGTTCGTGCATTTAATGCATTGTGTGCGCACGTTCTCCGAGTTATTCGCTACAGTTAAACTCATCATTATTTCTCTTTCTCCCATGCAAACTCTTCCTATTTTCTATCTCTCTTCCATAACATATATAAGCATCTCTTAAACTCTTTTATTCTTTTCGCTCTTCATTCTCTCTAAATATCACTATTGCTTGTGTTCTTCATCTACTTTCATATTCTCTTACGATTTTTCAACCAGAGTTAACTCTATTTTCTGGTAACTACTTGATGATTTTACACTTGAATTTCAAATCTATTTTGAACTAATTTGTTCTAACTTGTGAGATCTTTTGAGTGATTTTGCAAAAAATGTCGAGCAACGAAAAGGATATCTATGGAGGCTATGTTGACTCCACCTTCTTCGACGACGCTCTAGATGGTGATTTCTTGAGAAATCTTCTGATTGGCTCTCTGCTGGACTCCTTCATCACTCCATCTGGTGTTGAGTTCATATTTTTGGGTCAAGTACAAGAGTTCTTCTCAAATGCCTCCGTCATCACTGATCCCAATGACTCCTCTGTCTTCGTCTCCATCGCCTCAACCGTCGCCGGCGTGCCGATCTCTGTTACTCCTTCTTCTATTCATGAAGCATTCCCTCTGCTTGGGAATGAGGGTGTTGACTCCATTACTAATGACAAGACCTTGGACAAGGCATGGACTCTAATGAGAGGAGCCGGTCCTAGGCTCAGTGGAGATAATCATCTCAAAGCTCATTACAGAATAAGATTCTTTGCCCTTGCAGAGATTGTTGATAGATGCTTGGTATGCAGATCTGGCTCTCACAGCCATGTTACTGATATACAGTTTGAAGCAATGGCAGCCATCGTGTTGCAAGAAGAATTCAACTGGTGTGCCTATCTGTTTAGGGTCATTGCCATTGCTGCCGTTAAGTATAAGGAGGATAGAAGGAAGAACAAAGCTCACCCCGGTAAAGGATGCCATTATATGCTGATTAGCACTATCTTGAGGCGCAACTCAGCAATAGTTAGGGCTTCCCCTGCACCCCCTAGTCTTGATTTTGACAAGCTCAAATCCTTTAAGCTTACTGATTGGAATAGGATTTCCAAAAAGGTTCCTACCAGCACAATAGTTGTTCCTACTGCTGGTACTCCTAAAAAGAAGAAGGCAAAGAAAGTTGTCAAGGTTGCTGATGTCGCCCCTGCCGACGTTTCTACTCCTGCTCCATCTACAGACAGGATTCTTGCCGATTCTACTCCAGCAGCTCCTAAGAAAAGAAGGCTAGTCAAGGCTGCCGATAAAGCTCAAGTCAAGAAGTCAAAGGTTGTATCTACTGATGATCTTCCTGCTGCTCCAAGGCCAAAGTCTTCAGTTGCACAAGTTCCTTCCTCTCAAATTCCTTCTACTGATCCAAGAGCCAAGCAGATCAGGTTTGCACCATCTCTTCTTGCCAGTGCAACACTTACTGCTCCCTCTGTGGTTATCAAATCTGAAACCGATGCTGCCGATGAAATGGCTGAGAGAAGGAGACTGATTGGATCTGACTTAAGGGTAAGAGTCCCTCTTCAAAAGGGAATTCTAGATCTTCCTTATTTACCTGAGCTCCATGCTGCTGCTGATGTAGCCTCTGGACCTTCTGTCAGAAAGTGCAAGCCAATCAAAAACCCAATATTTCACATCTTCTTCAGAAACCATTGGTCGTTCACCAATAAGGTATTATCAAAGAATTGGGTGTTCCCCATTGATCATCTATATCCGTTTGTTCGCCGGTTGCTCCAGTTCCATGAGGAAAGAAAGGAGTCAGTTTCCCCTGGCAATCGTGCTGATTATGTTGATTTCACAAGCCTGAACAGGGTCACCGATATGTTTAAAGAGAAGTTTATACCTCTTCAGAAATTCCAAAGGTTGTCTAAAAGTGAGTTAAGATTGAATTTTGGAAGGTATTTTGATTTGCTACCCCTTCCCTGGAATCAGATCTATCTATTTCAAGATAGGATCAGACAGGATTTGATGGTGCAAGACGTATGGGTTGCTTATGCCTTAGTCTTCAACCAGCTGATGAACTTTGATGAACAAGATCCTTATCAGTTGGGAAGACCTGAAGATGAGGATGATTTGCTGAACTTCAATGACAATGAAAGGCTGGATAAGAGTGCTCAAGCCACTCAATTCGTAAAGAATGTGCAGAGGATAACCTTGAATCTGTTGAACGATTCAGAGGCCTTTATCAAAGCTAGAGCTGCTTCTACACCAGCATCTACCTCTATTCCTGAACAAGTTTCTCCACCAGTAATCTCACCCATTCCAACTCCAGCCAATTTTGTTGATACTGCTGATTTTGTTTGTACTCACAAAGCTGCTGGTGAAACAATCACCTCTTCTGATTCTATCGGTGAGTATGATAAGCTGCCGATAAGTGTTGTCTTCAAAAAGCCCTCTTCTGATCAAGATCATGCAGCTGCTGCCCCTACTTCTGTATCATCTGCTGAAGCATTTGCTGACTCAGTACTAGCCAGTGATGGCTCTGAGAGTGGCTCTGCTGATAAGTCTATTGAACAGATTGTTGAGAAAACTTCAGACACTCAACCTGCTGATGAGACCAGCATTGCTGATGAATCCTTAGTTAATCAAGTTGAGGAAACTATGGACACTCAACCTCTGATTGTTAAAGAAGAACAACTTGCATCAATTGAGGAAACTATAGAAACTCAATCTGATGATGAAGTTGGTGACTTGCCGATATCAGGAGGAGCTTGTGCTGATGAAGAAGTTGTTGCTGATGTGTATGCTGATGAGCCAACTACCGACACTCATCCATCTGAGCCAACTGCTGACACTCAGATTATTAAGGTCCCTATCTCTTCTACTGATGTGATTCTGGTAGAACCTACTGGTGTTAGAGAGATTATTGAGTTGGGAGGAGGTGCCGATGCAGAGATTGCCAATCCAGATCATAATGCTGACCTTGATGCTCTGATTGCTACTGACTTACAGTTTAAGGAATTTCAGGATGATTTATTTGCTCCTATTTCCTTTCCTTTGCTACCTGCTCCCGAGGCCCTTGTTGCTCCTGTTGTTGCTGCTGAAGCACAACCGGTTCCTGTTGCTGCAGCTGTTGGTGGGAATGACAGCTCAAATGAAATAGATCCTGAGGACTATATAGAGCTGCCGTCAAATTCTCTGCAACAAATCCCTAATCCTTTTGGTCCAAATCATTCATTTCTTCCCGGCTCGACTAGTGAACAGCTTACATTCTTGCCCTGGATTAAACCTGAATTCAAAAGGAAGAAAGGGAAAGCTCCCCGGGTCTCTAAGCTCAAGGTGAAAGGACCAGTTTTTGAACCTCTACATTGCTTGCCTGGTAAGCTCAAAGTTGGTGGAAAAATTCACTTACCTGGTCCCTCTCCCAAGGAAGTCTGCATCACCACAAATGGTTGGATGAAGAGGTGCATGATGATCAATGAAGAACTCTATGACATACTTGAATACCGAGCTACTGATCCTCGAGGTCTTCTGCACTTGGTTAAATCAGCTGCTCTTGCACTGACTCTGCCGATGTTCCATCCAAGACAGCGTGCCGATCATCTGGTCTATACCTCAAGGCTGATGAATGCTGGGTTGATGACCATAATTCTTGAAGGTCGTGCTTATTTGAACTTCATTCTGGCTATCTTTCTTTCACTAGAAGACAATGGTGTGTTCCATCTGCCGGCTGAATGTGCAGTTATTATTCATCCTCAATTTCCTTTGCCGATCGTCCGTGCCGATGTAGTTTCTGCCGATCTTGTTGCTTCCACGTCTGTTCCTGCTGAGTTCCTTCTTGCCGATAGATATGCTGCTGATGCCTCTCTCCTTCAACAAGTTTTGCCTTTGCCTCTGCCATCTGCTCCCTCTCCTGTGCCAGCTTCTCCATTACTGATTGTTCTATCTTCTGATGATGAGTTGTCTGTGCCTGCTCCTGATGGTCTTGTAGAAGATGCTGATCTGATCAATGAAGACTTCATTCCTTCCTTCCTGATGCATTCTTCTCTTGGTCTTTCAAAGCCCGTGGTACTGAATAGTATGTATGAATACTTCAGTCACCTTGAAGGGGATACTGAGGATTTACAAGTGCCTGTTACTCGTGCCGATCTGGGCGATACTGGCCTATTCCTCTGCGATAGATTGAACCATATTCACGAGGATCTTTCTGACAAAATCCTTAAGTCCAATCAGGAGGAGGAAAGCAAGAGAATCCAAGACCTGAAAGAACTTCTGGAGGATAGAGAATCAAGGCTGATTACCCTTTCAGAAAGTTTGGGGAGTATGCATTCTATTCAACAGCAACTAGTTGATGAGCAGAGATTGCAGATCAGGGACCTAGAAAGAACTGAAAAAGATCTATCTACTGCCAAGTCTGCTCTTGCTGATGCTCAATTAAAGATAGCTGCTCTGGAAGCTAACAATGCCATGCTGACTGAAAGACTGGAGAGCACTCAAAGAAGGAAGAAGAGAGAAGCTGAAAAGAAAGAGAAAAGAGCAAAGAAGAAAGCCAAGCTTACCGACTCTACATCAAAGGCCACTGACCAGCAAGAGGATCCTCCTGTTTCCTAGTCAATGTAGCCAATGATATAGATATCCTGAAGACCTTCAACGCTTTATCCAAGACTTCTTTGCTAACCATTACTGTCTTATGTGTGCTTATTTTTATATGTTATATTTTCTTATAATATCTGCTGCTATTCATGCTAACTTTGTTTTGCAGATTATTATTCTCCCTGCTGATCATAGCAATCAGCAACTCATTTTTTTTCTACCTTTTACTTTTTATCATTTTGTAGTTTTACCTTTTCTAAAACATCTAGTGTGTGACTTGGCTTAGAGAATGATAATAAATAGACATTCCTTATACATTCTTTTACTAAGCTAAGATAGATGTTCTAGTATAGGGTGATTGGACTTAAGCAATTAGGAGGAGATTGTTGTTCAAATATATGTTTAGGATATAGAATTGCTTAATCCCAATCATAGTTATCACTTAGGATCCCCCAATTTTTTAGAACCTTTGTAAGGTACCCTTAGGATTCTTGGTGACCAGCACAGGTGTATTCCAACTCTTCAATCTTGGCAAACCAGCAGAAGGAAGCACAATCAGCAGACCAGAATTCAACATGCCGATCAACTTACTACTCAAGTTGCCGATGACTCAAACAATCAACAAGGACAATCTGAACCTTACTGACAGTCAGGTTTTGTTGTTCTATCTCAATGTCAACTTATTGATTGTCTCTGTCTTTTCTGTACTGTCTCATCAGAAAGTTGTTAAACTGCTCTGTCATGATTACTGCGCCGTCTGACACATAGCTAGTTTTAGCTATACTTTGTCCCTACTTGCTTTTTACAGGTAACCGGTTGAGACAAAGGGGTCTTTACCCATCAGACTTTTGCAAGCATGCGTGTACTCCATATCTTTGCCATTAATGCTGAAGATATTGCATTTAATGCTCCTCAACTACCCAGCTGGATATTCAAATTGCAAGCCTTCTTCACAAGACTCAAGACATTCACTCATCTTATAAATAGTGGACTTAGAGCATTGAAGAAGGTTGGTGAAAATAGAGCATTGAAGAGATTTGAATGCTTTTTGAGTATTCATTGAAGACTCAAACATTCTGTCCAGATAATCATTAGATCATTTAATAGGACATACACTTGTGCACCAACTCAACAACATTATTAGTATTCCCGAACTAGATCATTTAAGGAATACATTGTTTGAGTTATTCACACACCCATCTGAGTGAGATAAGTTCTCTTGGACTTGCCGCTCAAAAACACTTGGTCAGATTTGTATTACGATCCATTAGTGATCTCTAGAATTTAGTCTTTGTTTCCGGCAAAGCCGTGCTTGTAATAGACTAGAGATATCTAATAGTACTCTTAACCCAAATCCAAGTTCTGACCAAACTTGGTAGAGGACGTAGCAGTATTTACACTGTGAACCTCTCTAAATCTTGTGTCTCTGTTGCTTACTTTATCTTTGCCGGTTGGAACTCTATCACCGGCAGATCGTATATGTTTGTACTGATTCATTGTAATTTCCATTGACCAATCTCTTGAAACTACATTGAACTTTTAGAAATCACTTTGTGTTAAAACCAAGCTCTCAAAACCTTTTTCATACTGATTTTGTGTGAGTTAAAACCAAGTCATATCTTCTCCGCTGCGCTTACTGATAATAGTTTGCAAACTGATAAGTGACTTTGCATTTATAAAAGTGTTTCTTTGTAAAAGTTTAAAAAGGCTATTCACCCCCCCCTCTAGCCTATTTTCCTACCAATTGGGCCTAACAGATTTCATGAGGAACGCCGTACCGGCACATGATGTGGGTCTTTACGAATTCGGCCACTTCTTGGCATTGAGAACTCGGTAAGCCTGTGCTTCGACCCATTTGTGAAATAATCCACGGCTACTAGGACGAAAGACGTCCATTGCTGCCAGTAGGGTGAACTTTGCCGATGATGTCTATGCCCCAACAAGAGAAAGGCCATGGCGTGGTCATGTTGTAAAGTTGTGAGGGTGGAGCATGCTGTAGGTGGGCATGGAATTGGCATTTGGCGCACTTTTTGACTTTCTCGATGCAGTCTCTTTCCATGGTACTCCAATAATAACCCATACGGAGTATCTTCTTGGTCAACATAAACCCGTTCATGTAGGGCCCACATTCACCTTCATAGATCTTGTTCATTATTTCTTGAGCTTCAGTCTCATTTGTGCATAAGAGATTGATCCCTTCATGGTGCTTTTTGTAGACTCGGTCTCCAATCAGTACATATCGAGAGGCTAGCCTTTGCAATGCCATCTGAGACTTCTTATTGCTATTCTCGGGATAAGTGCCATTCTTGAGGAAATTCATGATATCCGAATACCACGGAGATTTTGCTTGGACCTCGTTGATCTCGATACTCATGCAGTAAGCCGGACTGTTCCTTCGGGAGATTGTAAAGGGCTTCACCATTTTTCCCTCGGGCATTTCGAGCAGTGAAGGGATGGTGGCTAGTGCATCAGCGAAACGGTTCTTGTCCCTTGGCAGGTAGTTAAAGGTGATTTCTTGAAACTGTTCAACCAACTCCTCGAGATGGTGACCATACCGTTGTAGAGTTGAGTCCTGAATCTTCCATTTTCCAGATGTCTGATTGATGATGAGTAAGGAATCACCAAATACCTCTAAGCTTGTAACATTTCTCTCGAGGGCCGCTTCGAGCCCCGCTATGCATGCTTCGTACTCGGCGATATTGTTGGTGGCCTCAAATTCGAGGCAGATAACAATTGGAGTATAGATGTCCTTTGGATCAACAAGTAACATCCCTATGCCATATCCATGCTTATTGGCCGCGCCATCGAAAAAAAGTTGCCACTTATCTTCCTTTGTTGTAGCACAAATTAAATGCTCGTCGGGGAACTGTACATCTTCCCCCTTCACTTCGTCACACGGGAATTCAGTAAGCTGATCACTGAACACTTTCCCCCTGATGGACTTGAGTGTGACGTAAGTGATATCGTAGCCGGCGAGCATGAAGTACCATTTGGCTATTCTTGTTGACATGAAGGGCTTCTCAAAGATGTAGCAGATCGGGTCCACTTTTGCCACCAACTTGATTGGGAAGGCTTCCATGTAATGCTTGAGCTTTTGAGTAACCCAAACCAATGCCGCACAAGACTTTTCTAAGACAGAGTAGTTCTTCTCAGCCCCTTGAAACCGGCGGCTGACAAAGTAGATAGCATTCTCTTTTGTGGAGTCTCGTTGTTCTTGTGCTAACATAGCCCCTAGGGCTTCATCATTGACAGTGAGATAGAGCAAGAGAGGCTTCTCTTTGTGCGGTGGAACCAAAACTGGAGGGCACGTCAAGTAATGCTTTACTTGGTCGAAGGCTTCTTGGCAAGCATCGGTCCATTCTAGAGCCACATTCTTCTTGAGTAGCTTGAAGATCGGCTCACACATGGAAGTGAGTTGGTGCACAAACCGACTGATGTATTGAAGTCTGCCCATGAAACCTTTGATTTCTTTCTGCGTCTTTGGGGGAGGCATGTCAATGATTGCCTTGATCTTGGAGGGGTCGGCTTCAATTCCCCTCTCAGTGACCATGTAACCGAGAACCTTTCCTCTGATGACCCCAAAAGTGCACTTTGCGGGATTGATTCTCATGTTGTGTTGTCGGAGTCGTTCAAAGAACTTGCGAAGATCGATCAAATGTTGACCGTTGGTTCCCTTTGAATGGATGATGTTGTCGTCTATATAGACATCGATCTCTTTATGAATCATGTCATGGAATAGATTCGCAACAACCCTTTGGTAGGTAGCCCCAGCGTTCCTTAACCAGAACGGCATGACTGTGTAGCAGAAAGTGCCCCATGGTGTTGTGAAAGCTGTTTTGTGTTGTTCCTCCTTGGACATGAGAATCTGATTATAACCGGCAAAACCGTCCACAAATGAGCGGACTTCATAGTTGGCAGTCGAATCAACGAGCATGTCGATGTTTAGTAGCGGAAAACCATCTTTTGGGGAAGCTTTGTTCAAATCCCGGAAGTCCACACAAACTCGAACCTTGCCGTTTGCCTTTCTGACTGTCACAATGTTGGCTAGCCAAGTCGGATACTCAATGACTTTGATGAAACCCATACTGAGGAGCTTTTCAATCTCTTCTTTGACTTGTAGGGACCATTCTGGTTTGATCTTTCTGAGCTTCTGCTTTACTGGCTTGGCGTCCTCTCTGATCGGAATTCTGTGCTCTACGACCTTTCTGTCCAAACCCGGCATGTCTTTGTACGACCACGCGAATACATCCACAAATTCTTTAAGCAATGCAGTCAATCTGTCTCTGTCTTCCCCTTTGAAGAAGCTGCCTATCTTCGTTTCTTTCAGTTCTTCGTCGATACCCAGATTAACAACATGTAATTCCTCATCAGCCCCCGGACCATTTTCACCACGACAACGAACCTGTTGAGCTAGTTCATTTAGGTATGTTACGTTTTCGTGGTCTAATTCATCATAATTTGAATCGTTATTAACTTGTTCATTAAGTTCGTTATTAGTTAATTCATCATTTATGATGTTTGCAATCTCGGGGTACTCAGAAATATCAATTTTTCATTAGCAAAGAAAGGAAACACACGCTCAGCTATGGCCTCCATATCCTCTTGGGTGAGGGTATTAGAAACACTCTCGGACTCGAAAGTAAGTGTGAGCCGGTCTTCCTTTGTTGATGTGCGGGGTATGTAACCCATTTCTCGAACTAGGAATTCCTCGGATACCATGGGCCCCTTCGTAGAATACCAGTTGTTGATTGGCTTGGAGCTTGGCTGGATCTCGCTGATAGATGGACTCTCCATTTTTGTGTTGTCGGAGATGGCATTGACTTGACAATCGTCCATGATGGCGAATTCTTCGAACATGGAGGCTAGATCGGACAGTCCTTCCCCCACGGTAATCTCTACCTCGGACTCTATAGTCACTTTCTTGCCCCACCACTCTCGGGGTGACATTGGAATAGGCTCCCTTTCTTGTGTCGGAATTTCACAATCAGTGAAGATCTCAAGACCGGGCTTTCTAACGCCCTTGTTGTTAACCCATGGCTCGGGAAAGATCATGTACGGGACATCCACCCCTTGGCGAACAAAATAACCGTTAAGTGTGTTGCGGTAAGGCCTCAAGTTGGGGATTTCATATTGTCGACCTTTTTTGCGAGCTCGGGTCTTTTGATTCTTGACCGCTTGCTCGTATTTTAAGTCATCTTCGGTAGGCTCGTATCCCAAACCAAACTTGTTTCTGACAAAAGGAACCTCTACGAGGTGCAATGTTCCTTGTTGATGCTTCCCTAGGCCTAGACCGGGAAAGTGATTCATGTTCCTTATCATGCGGAGGATCTTAGGATTACCGAGGGTCCATAACCCACTTCCCCCTTCTTTGTCGATGGCGTTGACGCCGGAGAGAGTGGAATCCCGTGTTGAACTTGGTGGATGGGTTACCCCTTATTTCTGTGGATGGTGACATTCTCGGCCATGACAGTGACTATCTCGTCCCCGTTTCTGATCTTGACACACTGATGGAGAGTGGAAGGGACAGCATTGGAACTGTGGATCCATGGTCGGCCAAAAGTAAGTTGAACGAAGACGGGACATCAAGTACTTAGAATGGGACGGACATGATCATGCTCCCAAATTCGACATCAACTTCTAGCATTCCCATGACTGTACGGGCCGTGTTGTCGTACCCTCTAATGACTTGGGTAGAAGGTTGTAAATCGGAGCTCTTGAGCCCCAATATGCCCATGACTCGGCTAGGCATTAAGTTGAGTACGGAACCACCGTCTACTAATACTCTTGAAATAGGTCTCCCCCTTGCCTTTACTTTGAGGTAGATGGCTTTATTGTGATCGGTCCCAAATGGTGGGAGGTCCATGTCGGCAAAAGTGATGACATTGCCGAAATGAATGTGACCTATCATTGCTGTGTGGTCTTCGGGAGTTGTGTTGGGAGAGACTGATGTGTCATCCAAGTTCTTGATGACGAGGTCTCGGTGTTTCTTTGATGATGCAATAAGGTCCCAGATGGATATGTTAGCTTGTGTCTTATTGAGTTGTGTCAATAAAGGGTCTTCGGGTGCATCCTGTGCTTTTGATCTTTGAGAAGAGGTGTTGGTTGCTGTATTCGTGGGAACCGAGGGTGCTCGCTATTACCCGGCCGCTGCGGGTGAGCACATTCACGGACCCTTGGAGCTTCTTCTTCCTATTCTCTAAGACTTCCCTCATAACTTCATCGTAAGTCACAACATAACAAGAATTGTCAAGTTTATTCTTATCATCGGAGCCCTCATTCAGAAATGGGATCGAATGAGTGGTTCCTTCAAACTCTCCTACCTCTATTACATTGACACCACTCTCATTGGGGATTATGAATTCCTTCTTGTCTATAAGGTCTTGGATGGTGTTGCGGATGTAGAAGCATTCCTCGGTGAGGTGGCCGGTGCATTGATGGTAGTCACACCACTTGTGGTGGGCATGGTTGGGACGAAGCGGTTGTGGTTGCTTGTACCCTTGGAGAGGAGTGATTTGCCCCTTGGCCTTTAGATCTTCATAGGCCTCGGCGATGGTCATGCAATTGAGAGGAGTGTAGATGCGGTCGTTTTGGAACCGCTTACCTTGTGGTGGAGGGTCCTTTTTGTAATTTCCCTTGTCAGCAGTAACGGCATTGACAAAAGCCTCTTTGTTTGAGCTAGAGGCGGCCTTGTAACGGAAAGTAGGAGTGGCTTTCTTTATCTCCTTGAGCAAGTCATCCATGCGTACCCCCGCCTCATACATTTGGGAGAAGTCAGAGTATCAAGCCCCACTTAGGTGGGTGCGGAGCTCAATCTTGAGACGCTTGAGAAAGATGTCCATTTTCTCTTTCGTGTTTGGCCTCTCGACAATTTCAGAGAGCTTGTCATTCCATCTCCTTGTGAAGTCAATGAAGGACTCGTTGTCTCTTTGAGTGGTGTTCTCGAGCTCTTTCCTTGTGGGCCGATGAGTGGTGTTGCCTTGATATTGATTTTTGAAGGCAAGTATAGCGGCATCCCAATCAAGACGGACAGTGAGCGGGAGAGTTTCATACCAATCCTTTGCCGCCCCTCGAGAGTGAGAGGAAAGCATTGAGCCATCACTTTTGGGGAGACCTTCTTCGGAACCATAGCCCAAATGTAAGTCTCGATGTGAGCCATCGGCATGAGTTGCCCTTGAATTTGCTAATGTTGGGCATTTTGAACTTGTCGGGGAGAGCGGCCATTGTGCTCATGAGAATGGATGACTGATAAAGGCTTGTGTTGGAACCTTTTCCCATGTTGAGGCCGTCAAATTTCTGATCAATGTAGGACATGATGGAATCGACCATTTTGTGGTTGTTGTTGTCGGTGCTTGGCTCCCCCTCTTTTTTTGGTACGGGCAATAACATATGGGCTTTCAAACAAACCTTGGGTCTATTCGGATTCCTCATTGTCGTTCACCCCCTTATTCTTGGAGAGCTTGATGAGCTTGGCTTTCAATTGTTCGACCTCGGCTTCGTGGGCCGCTTGTTGACTGTCAACATGAGATTGCCATAAGCTCTCCTTGGTTTAAGCCTCTTGGTTAAGGGTAGAGACTTGTTGTTGGAGTGCTTGAACTATGGCAGAGGGCTGTTCGAGAGTCATGGCGTTGTTGGTGCTGGAGTCGCCGACCATTGATGATGTAGAAGCTGTTGGAGTGATCGGTTCACGGACAAGCCTGTTGGATGAATCCCTGTAGACGCGGAGAGTACCAATCGGACCTATAATTGGAGAAGTAGCCCTTGTCAGTCTCGGTTCACACTTTCGGTCCATGAAGAGGTTGAGAACACACATTGGGCACACAACTCGAACCACATAAGAAAAAAGACACTTTTTTTTATATATAAGTCGGAGGGACGGGGTCCCTTTTGGGGTTTCTAAGAAGATAATGGAATCGTCACACTAGTATATAGACCATCTCGCGGTCCCATATACTCATCGGATTCCATCACGTTTGTGAATCCTACACGTATCGGGATTAAACAAAATCAATGTAGTAAAGCATACATGCGGGGACGAATTTTTTATTTTCGTCCAAAATGACCACTTTTGGGGACGGATTTTTATTGCGTCCGTATCAACAAGTTGGCATGTATGATTTGAAAACATTAGTTTAGGGAAATCTCGGTACATGAAAACCGACTTGGTCACGGAGTGTTAGACCCTAACTAGAATTGTGTGGTTGGTGCTCGGCTAAAGAGAGACTTAAAGGTCACCCCCGGCATGTAGTCTTGAACTACGCCACGGGCTGAGGTTGACCGCTTCGAAAGAGTCAAGGTCGGGTGGAGCTTGAAACTTTCTAGGACGGGCCTCGACGGGTTTGGGGTTGGACTTGTGTGACTCGATAGTGAGCAATTGATAGGAGTAATGTGCATGTAGTGTGAGGTCTATCACGTGATAAAAAAAATTTATTATATTTTTTTTTGAAAAGAAAAGATAAAAAAACACATAAGCACGTAAATTACAACTCCCGAATCACCCGTGTGACCGGTAAATAAACACAAAATTAAGACAGTCCAAAGGTCCAATTCTGCTCTGATGCAGGCAACTGTGCCCACACCCCACTGTTCTGTTCAGTCCCTGAAACCTGTTCTTGTCCTGGAAATTGGCCCAGAAGCCCGCGCCTCAGGCTGGTGTTGTGGGAAGCGCGCGCCTGGCGGATTGTTCATGGGAGGCGCCCGCTTCTGGACTGACCTGTCAGATTGTCAGAAATTTAGGGACTCAGAGGATTTCCCTGGTCCTGATTGTGTAATGAAACCCCTGCAATGTTTGTTAGCATGAAATAATAGGAAGAATGGGAAGAACACATGGAAGGCGGGCGATTCTGGAATGTGACGTGGGACGCGCGCGCTTTGGATCATGAAGGTCCGAGGCGCGCGCTTCCCATATCAATTTCCAGAATGCCCAGTGTTGGGTATGCTTATTATTTAACCATCCTATATATGTTAGAATTGATTGATACCATCACTTAAGTTTATTTTAAGGACTTTAGGACCCTATGTAAGAAGTTTTGTAACTTCAATTTTAGCTAAGTCCTCTTTATAGACTAGGCTAATAGTTTAGGGCTGAAGCTTTGGATTTGAGGTCTCATGAGCATATGTCTAAGTGTGATGCGCATGACCTTCATGCGCAGCACCATCTGTGCATACCTATGCGCATGATTTTCATGCGCACCGCAGATATACCTTAGTCAAATATCTTATTTCCTGACCTCACCTTTGTATAGCTTGGAAAGCGTTAGGTAAAGCTACGCTTTTTGGTATGAGTCAAAGTGATGATGTGGACAATCGACAACGTGCACACTCAGCATACACGTTGATGGAGAGACGCGCCTCAGTTTGAAAATTCAAATTGAAGACAGCTGTCACCCTTCTAGAAGATATCTGAAAGCTGTCAGCTTGCTGTCTCCAATGGCTATAAAGGACAGCTGCGCACCAATCACATTGTGACAGCACATCGTCCTTGCCAAAGCTCCCCAACGGCTAGTTCTTGGAGCTCCACTATAAATAGCCAGCTCTTCCTCATTTTCCAAGCTGCTTGTGCTTTTGCTTTCAAAGAGAAAGATTTGAAGATTTGAAGATTGCTTGCTCATTTCCAGAATTCCCAAGATCAACCTTCATACCTTCATACTCATCCAAGCCCAGATCCTAAACAGCCTTTGCATCACCAGAATTTCTTGTGCTTTCCATCTCATAGATTCAAAGAGCCCAGATTTTTGATACACACACACACCTCTTGAAGTTTTGATCTTATCGATCTTACTTCTAGAGATACACCGGTTATTGTCTAGGATTTCGTTCTTTCATAGATTATAGATCTTTGAGAAAGTTTTGTTCGACATCTTTGTATCTTGTAAACTCTCTCATATAATAAGATCTTCATTAGAAATCCAAGACTAACCATCTTGGTAGAGGACGTAGATCTTTTCCCGATCGAACCTCTCCAAATAGCGTGTTTATTTATTGTGCTTTTCATTCTACATTTAAGCTTTACTTATATATTGTTTTGTTTGATCTTTGTAGATTGTCTTGCTTCGATAGAATTGTGTTTGTATGCTTATTGCCTTAGTTCCATTTTGCGCCAATCTTTAAGCTAAACTTAGTGCGTGCGTATTTACACTTCTGCGCATTTTCCCTGCGCATAAGTGATTGCTTTAAGTTTCCGTTGTGCATTTCACACTCTTGTTGCGCGCTATACTTAGCCAAAATAAGACATGTGCGCATTAGCCATTGTTTTGCAAAAGGGTTTGAAAAGAATATTTAAAACGCTATTCACCCCCCCCTCTAGCATTTTTCATACCCTTGTTGCCCTTCTGGGACCAACAAGTGGTATCAGAGCAAACACCTTTATAAAACACTTTTGTTTTTCAAGCTTAACAGCTTGGGTGCCGATTCTAAATGGCAAACTCAAAACCTATGGCAACTGCAAACTACACTCACGTTCCGGTCTTTGATGAAGATCATTTTGACGTGTGGAAATTCAGCATATTGACCCATCTCAACTCAATCGATGAAAGGCTCCATGACACCGTAGTTTATGGACCTTACATTCTGGTTAAAGCGAATCCAAATCCTCGCACCAACGCTGCTCAACCTACAGTTCTGAAACCGAAAGAAGAATGGACTGAGGAGAAACAAGAAGAGTTGCAAATGATGGGAAAGCTAGAAACATTCTCCTAAGCACCCTAAGCACGGCTATGAAACAACAAGTCATGCATTGTGCTACTGCTAATGAGCTATGGGATGCCATTGAAGAGCATATAGAAGGAGATACCATTTGCAAGGAGAACAAGAGATACGAAGTACAAAAGAGATTCAACAATTTCTCTCAACTCCCCGGAGAAACCTTAAGACAAACTTATGAACGCTTTTGTGAAATTATCAACCTATGTATTTCACTTGGCATGAAGTTTTCAAACAAAGATTTGAATGTCAATTTTCTCCAAGCTTTTGGATCAAGATACCTACATAAATCTAGCACTCTTGAAGACGCAGGAACTTTGGATGATTGGACTCTAAGGAACCTTTATGCTAATCTTAAAGTTTATGAGCTCAAACTTCAGTGAATTAGTGAAACTGAAGGAAAATCAAAATCTGTTGCAATGGTGGCGTATAGAGAGGAAGCCCAACCTCCTGCGCCTGCGCCTATTCAGAAAGAGAAAAGTTCCGATCCCCAAATTTCTACTTCTGAGCTATTGGACATGGACGATGAAGACTTCGCTTTATTTGTGAAGAGATTCCAGAAGTTCAGAAAATTCACCAAGCCCGGCTCAACCAGCAAATATCAAGGATCTACCAGCAAGGCTCCTTCAAAGTTCATAAGGAGCAATGATTCTAAAAGAAGACCTTGTTTGTTTTAATTGCAGGAAACCCGGACACTTTGCATCGAGCTGCCCAATTTCCAAGTTCGAGTATATGCAAAAGAAGAGTAGCCATACTCCTAAATTCACTCCCAAGTTCACTCGTCATAAGGGAATGGTTGCTGAAGAAGAAGCACCAGTAAATGAGCACAACATGTGGATTGAAACAGACTCCGATGAGAGTGATGAAGACTCCGATGATGGACTCGTTTGTTTTTTGCAAAAGATAAAGATGATGTTGAAATTAATGACTATGACTCCGATGACTTTTCAAAGGATGTTCCCGATATGAAAAACTTGAACAAACCAATCAAGAAATCTGCTAGTCACTCTGTGGCGAAAAAGAAGAAAGGACCAACCATCAGTGAGCTAATTGAACAAGGATGTCTTACTCCGGCTCAAAGCGATGGTGGATTATTGTTTGCCCGATGTGATCTAAGTGCAAGGAATAAGCTAAGAAAGGGAACTTACATCAGACCACAAGTTGAACCAGTTGCACCAATTCCTAAAATCAACGATGATGAAATTGTTGCTGAACAAGAAAAGTTATTCAAAAAGGCTGAAAAGGTAATCAGTAGATTTGATAATATGAAGGAAGCTTTAGCACTATCATGTGATGAAATTTCCCAGCTTAAGACCGAGAAAACTGTTCTAAAATCTGAACTCACCCTCCTTAAGGAGCAGATAAAGAGCATGACTCCTCTTACTGTTAAAAACACTATTCTAACAGAACATAACTCACTTCTTAAAGTTCAAAACGATGAATTAGTCGCTCAAATTACCGATCTCAAAAAGATTACAAATGAGTGGTCCAATTCTCGTGTCACTATGGACAATATTTTTTAGTCCCAAAAAGCCAGTGGTGATAAAAGTGGCTTGGGATTCTCATCAACTAGTGACAACTTTAAGTGTGATGTCTGTGCTGAAAGAGATAGTGAATTTACAAAACAGCAAACTTTTGAAATTCCCAAGGAAAAACATTCTAATTCAATGGGAAAAGGACAGGAAAAAGTCAAGAGACAAACATTCCACTATGTCTACCCAACGAAGCAATTTGGGAAAGCTAATGGGAAAGATATAGCTACAGATGAATCAGCTCCTAGCAAAATCATTCTTGAAACTAAGAGCGCTCCTTCTACTAGTGCGCATTATGCGCCTAGGAGCCATGCGCCTCACCGCCATGCGCATCCTAGCCCTATGTGCACTCCTAGAAAAGGCGCTCCAAAATTTCAAAAGAAAGATTTTGTTAAGGCTGGCTCATCTGACCCAAAGAAGAGTGCTATCCCTAAGAAAAGTAAAGAGTTTGTAAAAACTCATGTGATTAGTGGCTTTCAACATTGTTCCATTTGTGATTGTTTTGGACACAAGGCCGTGGAATGCCTTTTGAGATTCACTCCAATGCCAAAGGACGTAAAAATCCAAGGTCAAGCAAGAGTGGGTCGTCAAAAGTTGCTAACTCTAGGACCCAAAAAGGAATAAAGGGGACCTGCTTTAAATGTCTATATTTCAGGTTCTTTGCTTCATGGCTGGATCTTCTAAAGCTAGAACGAATGAATGGATTCTTGACAGTGGGTGTTCAAGACACATGACTGGAGATGAATCCTTATTAGAAGATGTCCATGAAGAAAGAGGTCCCTCAGTAACATTTGGTGATAATAACAAAGGTCAAGTTGTTGCATATGGAAAGCTCAAGAAAGACAAAGTGTGCATAGAAAGAGTCTCTCTCGTCGAAGGACTCAAGCACAACTTATTATCCATATCTCAATTTTGTGACAAAGGATTAGAATGCCATTTCACTTCAACGCAATGTCTTATCAAAAATGGCAAAACTGGAGCTATCTTACTCACGGGATATCGTAAGACAAATATTTACATTATTGATTTCCATAGTATGAACTCTAGTACTAATCTTTGTTTTGTAGCAAAAAATGTGAGCGAAAATAGTTGGCTATGGCACAAGCGCATGAGTCACTTGAACTTCAAATGTCTATCAAAACTCAGCAGGGACAATCTTGTCAAAGGACTTCCCAAGGTTGCTGATCATCATGACAACAAATGCGCTGCATGTCAACTTGGCAAACAATCAAAGCAATCTTTCTCCAGCAAGACAAATCCCTCAACTTCTAGATGTTTGCAACTGCTGCACATTGATCTCTTTGGACCAGTTACCACTGCAAGCATAAGAAGAAACAAGTATACCTTAGTTGTGGTGGATGATTTCTCAAGATACACATGGGTGGAGATGATGATTACTAAAGACGAATGTTATGATATTCTCACCTCATTATTTAGACTGCTCCAAACCCAAAAAGAAGATGACATCGTTAGTGTTCGATCCGACAATGGAACAGAATTCAAGAACAACGGTGTTTCTCGATATTGCGACGATCATGGGATAGATCACAACTTCTCAACCGCTGGAGTTCCTCAACAAAATGGAGTTGTGGAAAGAAAGAATAGAACGTTGATAGAAGCAGGGAAGACGATGATAGCAGAAGCTAAATTGCCTAAGTATTTCTGGGAGGAAGCTATCAACACAGCATGCTTTACTCAAAATCGTTCCCTCATCAACAAGCGCCATAACAAGACCCCTTATGAACTCTGGCGTGGTAGAACTCCCAACATTGCTTTCTTCAAGATCTTTGGCTGCAAATGCTATATCCTCTACAACGGAAATGAACATAGAGGTAAATTCGATGCCAAAGCCGACGAAGGTATTTTTGTTGGGTATGCTAAACATTCTAAAGCTTTTCGCGTTTTTAATAGATCTACATTAGTTATAGTTGAATCTGTACATGTTACATTTGATGAACATTCTCTCCTTGAGCCACATTTGGCTCCAAATGTTGCTGATGATTCTATTGAGCTTAATGAAACATGTGCTCATATTTATGTTGCGCCTACTCAAAATCAAAATCTATCAACTCAAGGAAATCCATCAACATCAGTTGCGCAAAGCTATGTCAATAGCGCACCAAGAGAACCTTCAGTTGCACCTTACCATGCGCCTGATGTGTCCTCTCATGCGCCCCAATCTACTGCTGCATCTGGTGTCAATCCCACTTTCAATTCTCAACCAGTTCAACCCCCAAATTTTGATGATTTTGACGCTGGTGAAGATGTACCAATTGAAGACCTTCAAGTTACTACAACTCAACCTAACTTGCCTCCTGAAATTCGTGAAGTTAGAGATCACCCAATCACTAACATCATTGGTGATCTTCATGTTGGAGTTCGTACAAGGAGAGCTACAAACTTTGATGCTTATACTGCATTCATCTCTCAAGTTGAACCTAAGAAGGCTGATGAAGCGCTCCAAGATACAAGTTGGGTTGTTGCAATGCAAGAAGAACTCAACCAATTTGAACGATGTAAAGTCTGGACTCTTGTTCCAAGACCAAATGATCAAGGAGTGATTGGTACGAAATGGGTGTTCAGAAACAAGATGGATAAGAATGGAACCATCACGAGAAACAAAGCAAGGCTGGTTGCTCAAGGCTATAGGCAAGAAGAAGGAATTGATTACGATGAAACATTCGCGCCCGTAGCAAGACTTGAAGCTATCAGAATTTTCCTAGCTTACGCTGCTCACAAGGACTTCAAGCTATATCAAATGGATGTTAAGAGCGCGTTTCTAAATGGTGAACTCCAAGAACAAGTCTATGTAGCTCAACCACCTGGGTTTGAAGATTCTCAATTCCCAAATCATGTCTACAAACTCCAGAAAGCTTTGTATGGGCTAAAGCAAGCACCAAGAGCATGGTATGATACTCTATCCAAGTTTCTCATTGAGAAAGGCTTCACACGCGGTAAAATCGATACTACTCTTTTCATTGCCAAACATAATGATCATAAACTACTTGTTCAAATTTATGTCGATGATATTATTTTTGGTTCTACTAATGAATTGTTGTGCAAGCGCTTTGAGAAACTAATGAAGAGCAAGTTTGAGATGAGCATGATGGGAGAACTCACTTTCTTCCTCGGGCTTCAAATCAAACAAATGGATGAAGGCATATTTATCAACCAAGCAAAGTATACAAGGGATCTAATCAAGAAATTTGGACTAGACAATGCTAAACCATATGATACTCCAATGGCTACCGGCAACAAACTCGACAAAGACTTGAAAGGTAAGAAAGTTGATCAAACTTTATATCGAGGTATGATTGGCTCTCTCCTTTATCTTACTGCAAGTAGGCCAGATATTATGTTTAGTGTTTGTGTCTGTGCGCGTTATCAATCCGATCCTAGAGAAGCGCACTTAATTGCTGTAAAACGTATTATACGATATCTCTCCGGAACTGTTAACCTTGGACTTTGGTACACCAAAGATTCGAATTTTAAACTTGTAGGTTATTCAGATGCGGATTATGCAGCGTGCACAATTGACAGGAAAAGCACAAGCGGCACTTGTCATTTCCTTGGATATCGACTTGTGTCATGGGCTAGTAAGAAACAAGCTGCAGTCTCTGTCTCAACTACAGAAGCAGAATATATTGCTGCCGAAGTTGTTGCTGCCAGATTCTATGGATGAAGCAGCAATTGGTGGACTATGACATCAAAGAGGAAAATTGTCCCATCTACTGCGACAATACATCAACCATTGCGGTTTCAGAAAATCCTGTCATGCATTCAAAGACCAAACATATTGACATCAAGTATCACTTCCTCAAAGACCACGTGGAGAAAGGAAACATTCATTTGGAACACGTGGGAACCGACTATCAAATCGCGGATATTCTTACAAAAGCACTTGATGCTAAAAGGTTCATATTCTTGAGAGGTGAAATGGGTATGCTTGAACTCAGCTAAATCTTGTCCATATGGTTTGTCAATACTAATAATTCTATGCTTTCTTGAAATATTCAAAGTTAGATGCCTAATGCGCACGCCTATCTCATGCGCACAAGGCAAATCATTTCTGAGATTTATAAGAATCTCTGCGCATTATAAGTACTGCGCATATACTTCATGCGCATGCCACGTGGACCTTAGGTAAGTTTTCTCTTCAATAGTTAGTCAGCATATAATTTGCAAGGGTACTTGCGTAATTATATATTTTCCCTTGTCATTTCTTTTTAAATTTTCCTGGGAAATTACTTTTCTACCCCTGCGCATGTCCCACCTCATTTAATGCAAAAGCATTGAGTGACGCGCCATTAATGCTTAGTGTGTGCTACTTATGACGAAAGTGGAAGAGTCTCTTCGTGACCATTAATGCCTGACACACGCGCGCGGATAGGACTTCTCACGCGCGCTCCTCATTGGTCCACATCACCTACGCGTGCGTCTCTCCTGCGCGTGCGCTTCACTCGCCTGACACACCAACTCTCTTATCAGCGCGCCATGACGTCACCTCCCCTTTTCAGCTATAACCCTCTGAACCGCCGCCTTCTTCCTCACTTCACTCTTTCAAAATTTCTTCCTCACTCAACCGCCTCACCCTTTTCTCTCTACTCTCTGACATTTTTCTCTCCCTGCACTCATCACTTTTCTTCTCTATTTTCGCACAATCTTTCTATATATACTCATGGCTCCCAAATCATCTTCATCTTCAAAGAAACAAGAGGATCCCCAATGGTATGAATCTAAACTCAAGCTTTTTAGTTTTCCGCCATTATCATGCTCGGAGGTCTGAATTTCCCCTTTCTGATTTCTCTATGATCCGTTGCTCGTTTTTCAAATTATTTGATGCTATGTGCTTGTTTTACTTGTATCTATTCATTTATGTAATTTGTTTTACGATCAATGATCATTTGATATGATTTCTGTGTTTTTTTTTCGAGTTTTTGGACTTTTCAAATTCTATTTTGTTTTTCTCAGATCTTGGATGCATGTTCTTGTTATTGTTGTTGTGGTTTACTTGTTTGTGTGATTTTTCATTACGAACGTTTTGATATGCTTTTTATGCATTTTGGAGCACTTTAACATTTTTATGTTCTTCGTGTTCTTCGTGTATTCAATACATGTTCTTAATGTTCTTGATGAATAGTCCTATGATGTGCCTTGGGTTGTTTTTTGGTTTTTTTCTGCTTTTCGCGCCAATATTAGGCGTGTAGTTTAAATTTTGTGTTTTTGGACATTTTTACCCTTTATTTAATTCATATTTTGTTCTAAGTATGGAGTCTAGTTCATGCGCTGAGCATATCGCTCATGCGCATGCGCTTCTCTCCATGCGCATGTCCAAACCTAATTCTTAAATTTTGCTTTGCGCAGAACTTAAACTATTTCATTCCCGGTTGGGAAATTGATGCTGAAGATCCTTAGCATGATGCGCTTGGACGCTACATGATGGAGATCATGGATAAGTCTGGCATCCTGCTCCTATTCACTAAGGTCCAGGCTTTCATCCTTCCATCCTACATAGACGAATTCTTCAGCAACGTAGAAGAAGTTGATCGCGTATACGACGACATCACAGTCCCCTGCCTCAAAGCTCTATCCGTGGGATTTCTGTGACCATCAACTATGCGCATATCAGGCAGACAATGGGTCTTCCTGCGTGCAACAAGAAGAAGCTACCTCAGGATGCGCAGGATAAAGTAGCTGAGAAGCTGATTAAGATTCCTACTCTGGTTGGCCAATACAACAACCATGATAGGAAAGAGTTTGGAGAATTAATGTTCCATCTCTGCACTTTGATTGGGGACACAATCAACTGCAAGAATGGAAACAAGTCTACTTTTATCAGTAAGCAGTGGATGTGCTGGGCTGCCATCTACAAGAAGAAGCGTTTGAGTTGGGCTGAAATAATTTTTGAGGAATTAGTACGTTGGGTGAGCGTATATAAGAAGAAGGCTGCTGATCCAAGAGACCTCCAAAGTACAAAATGCATTGCAGAATTCTAACTGCAATCTTCATGCGTTTCCCTTCTGTGCGCAAATTGGTGGATGAAGACCCCTCTATGAAAGTTGATGTGACTTCCACGCGCACTTATTCTCGCGTCTTCCTTATGAATTTTCACCGTGAAGTCAACAATTATGATTACTGCATGTACTGGGCTGCGGACCCCATTGAGGTGTTTGAAGATATTCACCCTGACGATCAAGAGTCCCCTCCTGTCTCTAGTAGAGATGTATATGAGGCTTCTGCGACTGAATCAGAATCTGAGGAAGAATCATTCTTTGAGCCAGTCCCAAGCAAAGTGGGTGACAAAGAAAAAGGCAAGGGTTTGGCTGCTGATGAGCAGCGCAAGAGGAAGAAGGCCAGCAAATCAACTGTTGCGCCTGGTATATCGATCAAAGAGCCTTCTGCGCCTGCTACAAAGCGCAAGGCTACTTCTGATCCAGAGCCTCCCAAGAAATCCAAGAAAGCTAAAGCTCATGCGCCTGAAAAGAAGAAGGATGAGAAAAGGAAAGCAAAGGCTGTTGCGCCTGAGGAGAAGAAGAAGGAAAAGAAAAGGAAGGAAAAAGTCTCTAGAACCCTACTGGATGAGTCTGATGAAGACGTCCACATAGAAGATGATGCTGCGCCCCCTCCACCTGCGCATAAGTCAACGCGTGCACCTCCTCCTCCTGCGCCCCAAGAAGATGAATTTGAAGGTGCTTTCAATGACCCTCTCTTAAGCCCTTCCAAATCCACTGGAACTTCAAAGGCTGCACCATCTCAGGGGGAGAAAGCCAAGGAGATGCGCACGGATACTTCTTCTGAGGATAACATTCCTCTATCTGCTAAGAAGAGCACTCCCAAGGAACAGTCTACGCCAAAGCGCCGTGTGAAGAAGATTGCTTCCAATTGTCCCGTGACGGACTTATCTGATGATGGATCTGATTCTCCGCGCATCGACTTAAATGCGCGTGAAATTGCCAGGAAAGCAAGGCTGGAATCCATTGCGCAACGGAATGCTGCGCAGCAAGCCTCAACCATTTTCATTGATGGTGAAGGCTTTGCTTATGATGCGCCCGATCCCACTGTGGACCCTGATGCGCCTATTGTTGAAGATGGTGAAGACTCAAGTACTGAAGATTATGACGTCCATCATTCTCCCATTCCTGCGCATCACTCTCCAGTTCATGCGCAAGAGACTCCTGCTGCTGCTACAATTCCAGTTCAACCTACTGGGGCTTCTCACACTTCTCCAATCTTTCATGAAGTGCCTCCAGTTACTTCTCCCTCAGATCCTTCCAGTTCAGCAACTGACATGCGCCAAATCTTGGCCATGCTTCAAACTATCCAGGCAAATCAATTTGCTGCGCAAACCCAGCATTTCCAGGTGGTCACTGCGCAAGCCAAAATTCAAGAACAGCTGGATGCGCAGTCTGCAAGGCTAGATGCGCAAGCCAGTTTACTTCAAGCTATTGATTGTGCCATTAAGGGGGAGAGTTCAACAAAGGCAACTGGTTCTGCTGCTGCTGATGCGCCGGCAACCAGTTCTGGAGCTGCGCATATGCCTCAACTTTATGAAGCGCTCCGCCATGACTTAGAGCATGACTTTGGTATTATTACCACTGCGCTCTCAAAGATTCCCTCTATGCATGGTTTGTCTGAAGCTCTGAAAACTTTGGAAAATACTCTCTCAGAGGCAATCCAGATTGAAACAGCCAAAGTTATAAACACTATTGATAACTTTGCGCCCGGTGAATCCAGCTCCTCAACCGCCTCTTTTGATGCGCTTAAATCTCATGTCACTCACTGCTTAGTTCAATTCAGTGATACATTCAATGGCGCAATGAACCAAGCTATGCTGGATATGCAAGCAAGCCAAAATATGGTTCAAGTTGAGTTGACCAAAACTCTTGCGGATGCGCAGAAAGAGATTCTGGATTCTGTTGCTTCTGCTCAGCAATCTCTGGCTAACCAATTTGGTTCCCTTGAGAATACTTTAACAGAGTCTCTGAAGACCTTCAGAAAGACAATGATCTGATGCGCTCCGGCATGAAGACATATGTTAATCAGGCTGTGGAATACAACGCAAAGTTCCAAGCTCTCAAGATTGAGATAATGGACAAGATTACCAGTCTGCAGAACGAGCTTAGAGAAGCAGTTTCTAGGATCAACATAGACTAGAAGTGTAATTCTTTTTGCTGCGCAAATGTAAGTTTTTGATGCGCAATTTTTGTTTGCCTTTGATTTTTCTTCCTTGAAAAACTTGTACCTGTAACTCTTGTCTTTCAAGTTTTAATGAGAAGAATGCATCATTGCGCCTTCACAAAACCCTATTCAATTCAAACTTTTCGTTTGTGGAACATTGCATACTTTATAAACTTCATGCGCATATTCATAACTGCTCATATTTCATTGCATGATGTTTAAACATTCAGTTTAAACGCATACTTAAAACTTAAACTCATAACATTTTGTATGCTCTGGATGATATTTCTGTCTTTCCCATATTGTAAGTTATTCGTTTGGATAGACTAGAAATCTATGATATTGGCTAGTGTGTACATTGACTTAAGACATGATTTACCATTTTTCATTTCTATGGACATGTTATTATCAAGTACAATGAATTGCCTTTGTTATAGTAGGTAATGGCATCAATCATTTAGGGGGGAGATTGTTGGGTTAGGTAAGCTACGCTTTTTGGTATGAGTCAAAGTGCTGATGTGGACAATCGACAACGTGCACACACTCAGCATACACGTTGATGGAGAGACGCGCCTCAGTTTGAAAATTCAAATTGAAGACAGCTGTCACCTTCTAGAAGATATCTGAAAGCTGTCAACTTGCTGTCTCCAATGGCTATAAAGGACAGCTGCGCACCAATCACATTGTGACAACACATCGTCCTTGCTGAAGCTCCCCAACGGCTAGTTCTTGGAGCTCCACTATAAATAGCCAGCTCTTCCTCATTTTCCAAGCTGCTTGTGCTTTTGCTTTCAAAGAGAAAGATTTGAAGATTTGATGATTGTTTGCTCATTTCCAGAATTCCCAAGATCAACCTTCATACCTTCATACTCATCCAAGCCCAGATCCTAAACAGCCTTTGCATCACCAGAATTTCTTGTGCTTTCCATCTCATAGATTCAAAGAGCCCAGATTTCTGATACACACACACACCTCTTGAAGTTTGATCTCATCGATCTTACTTCTAGAGATACACCGGTTATTGTCTAGGATTTGTTCTTTCATAGATTATAGATCTTTGAGAAAGTTTTGTTCTACATCTTTGTATCTTGTAAACTCTCTCATATAATAAGATCTTCATTAGAAATCCAAGACTAACCATCTTGGTAGATGACGTAAATCTTTTCCCGATCGAACCTCTCCAAATAGCGTGTTTATTTATTGTGCTTTTCATTCTACATTTAAGCTTTACTTATAATTTTTTGTTTGATCTTTGTAGATTGTCTTGCTTCGATAGAATTGTGTTTGTATGCTTATTTCCTTAGTTCCATTTTGCGCCAATCTTTAAGCTAAACTTAGTGCGTGCGTATTTACACTTCTGCGCATTCTCCCTGCGCATAAGTGATTGCTTTAAGTTTCCGTTGTGCATTTCACACTTTTGTTGCGCGCTATAGTTAGCCAAAATAAGACCTGTGCGCATTAGCCATTGTTTTGCAAAAGGGTTTGAAAAGAATTTTTAAAATGCTATTCATCCCCCCCTCTAGCATTTTTCATACACTTGTTGCCCTTCTGGGACCAACACCCAAAAAAAGTGAATTATGAACAGAAACACAAGTTTAACCCTCAAGCTCTCCGCAGCGGAGTCGCCACTGTAGATACCCCGGGGCGGGGGGCCCATGGCTTTAGGCTAGAGCGCGCGGATCACCCTAGGATGTCTAATTGTGTTTTAGAGTTGCCACCCACGTTTTTGAGGAACGTAAGAAAACCTAATGTATATGAGCCTAATTTTGATTTACGAAAACAGATATTCTTTGGGATGAGGGGTTCGGGGGTTAGGTTACGAAATGGGAAGTACTTAAACACCCATTTCGCCCGAGCAATGTTGGTCTTGTTTGTTCATAATTCACTTTAAGATAGATGTGTTCTTCCTATTTGAATGATGATAAAAAGGGGGGTTTATAGTTTAGAATGTAGGGAGATAACTCCTAGGCCAATTCATTGTAATGAAAGGGCCATTGGTGTCATGTCCCAAATGGTTTTGGGGTGATTGCACATTTGATTGAAGAAGAAAGAATTAGAAGAAGAAGAAGAAGAAATAAAGAATAAAGTTAAGACATTTTACCTATAATATCCTTCAAAGAGAACCTCTTGAAAAAGTCTTGAAGAAGAGGTTGAATACTTGGAGAGAATATCTTTTGTAAATTGCCTAGAGCTTTGTTTAGAGAAAAGTCTAAGGTGGAAAAAGTCCTTCTTTTCCAATGATGGATTGGAGGGGTTTTTATAGTTGAAAATGTGTGTGTTTTTAGGGCCAAACTGAGTCTCCAAGAACCTTTCTCGGCAAAATCATGTATAATGAGCAAGGGAGAGATTCTTGGCAGAATATGTAACTGACACACCCAGAAGCGCGCGCGTCTGGCCTCAAGGGGCGGAGGCGCGCGACTCTGAAAGGCAAATTTTGACAGAATGGACTAGAAAGTTAGAACTGTTATTCAGTTTAGTCTATGCTTAACGGAGCCCGTCCAGAACTTAACCAAGTAACAGAAACTAACAGAAAACACTTAAAAGAAGGAGAAACACAAAATCAAGTGTGCAATTGGGTGAGCGGTCCAAGGCGGGGTGTCTACACTTTCCTTTGGTGCGAAAAATATTTTGTCGTTGAGGATCATCATCTTCGATAGGAGTAGTCAACATAAGATTACGAACCACATACGACGCATGATCACCATCATCATCATCATCATCTCCGTCCAGATTAGGGTCGTAGAAAACTTCCTCGCCCTCTTTTTCTTCATCCTCATCAATATACCTATCACGCTCCACCATATGAACCTCCTTATCCTTACCATTAGTACAATTACTAAAGATATGACCCGGTTGGCCACACTTAAAACATTTATTCCCATGAGGCTTTGCATATGTATTAGAACCATTGGGAATATTATTATTACGACGAACCTGTTGAGTCCTCGTTGCAATTGGTTTCTTTCCACCGTCATTCTTAGAACCCGCAACTGGTGTGTTCTCCGAATCTCCATCATTAGTAGCAACAGAATTTTGGGCCTTGTTACTAGAAGAAGGCGCGTCACCAAAATTTTTAAAAGTGGCAGGGGAACGAAAAGAAGAGGCCAATTGATTCTCCACCTTTTTTGCTCTAGTAATAGCCTCAGTCATCACGAACGAAGAAAATAATTCGACTTGATTTCTGATACCAAGGCGAAGACCCCCAAATAAATCTTGAAACCTGTTGTGCTTCCGTCTCATACAAATCCATCCTTGCAGTTATGGCCAGGAAGTCATGAACATATTCCACCACCGTACGACTGCTCTGCTTACAATTAAGAAGTTTGGTGTAGAGGATTTGCTCGTAGTCATCAGGTAAGAAACGAGCCAGCAACTCCCTTTTCATCTCCCTCCAAGTACGAATTGGTGGTTCATTAGTACGAGCTTTTAATCTTAACAATTGTCCCCACCAAGCAGAAGCACCACCTCGAAATTTGTAAGCCACATAAGGGACCTTCCGTTCTTCCTCAACTTGCATCAAATCAAAGAACTTCTCGACCTCTGTAAGCCAATCCATAAAATCGTCAATAGATAAATCACCATTAAAGGATGGAATATTTGCCCGAATCTTAGGGCGTGGGGGTGCTCCCATGACCCCCTCATCACGATTATTACGATTAACCCTACTGTACGGATCAACGCGACGGAGATCTTCCTCACGCTTGCCGTTTCGGTTTCCGGGGTTGGCATTACCACCACCAACTGCCAATCGGCCAATCGCCGTCAAAAGCTCTTCTTGTCTCGTAGCTTGTGCCGCCAAAAACTCATCTTGACGCGTTGCTTGTTGCTCCAACAGACGTGTAATAGCAGTTAGAAGGTTTTGTGTGCCCTCGTTGTTTCCTCCATCGTTAGCCATCGTCCAATGATCGTCCTTTTCTGATATCAACTGATGTGAAGACGCAGCGGAATAGTAACTAATAATTGATTGAAACCAATTATTCTGCAAGGAATAAGTATTCCCAAAAGAATTTCACTAAAGAAAATAAAGGAGGAGAAAGAGGGATAAATAATTGCTAAGAAATTCTTGAATTAATAATAATCAACTTGTCCAAAACAAAAGAAGTAAAGAGTACTTATACTTGAGCAATAAGAAAAACTATTCTAAAAGGACTTTTAAAATTAACCCAAAAGAAATAAGGAATTAATTAACGAAAAACGGGAACGAACTCGACGTCGGAAATTTGATGTATCGTCAAACTAATGGTCTGGGCAGATCACAGACTTGGTGCGGCCGGACCTTCCTGGCGCGGGCGGGTCTTGGTTCGTGTCCGGTCGGATCTTCAGTGGTCCGGACGCGCTTCTTCTTTGCACGGACGACCTTTGGTGCTGCTTGGGAAGGCGATACTCGTGCTGCATCAACTAATGTTATATTTTATAATAAATGAATGTAACCTTTTATTTTTTCAATTGTAACGCTTTTTCTAGGTTTGTACATTCAATTGAAATGCAAAAAACGATTATAAACATGAATTTTTACTCTTGTTTTAAAGAAAAAAAAGTAACATTTACTCAATAAAACTGTTACATTCATCTATATAGCAAATTACAATCATATATGCACTGTGTTACACTTCATTATTACTTTTTCTAACCACAAAATCTATTTTTTTTTTTTTGCAAAACTGCTGTTACATCTTACAATAAAGTGTTACTTTTTTAAGACTGAACTGTTACTTTTATCCAGTGTTCTAAAAGACGGGCGCCTAGGCCGCCTAGGCGCTAGTCGTGGTGGTGCCGCCGTGACTTTCGGCAAATCGCCCAGATTAAGCGCTAGGCCGGTTAGGCGGAACTAGGCGCCGCCTAGGCGGGATAGGCGGGCTAAGCAGATAGGCGGCTAGGCGATCTTAGCGGGCTTGGCGGGGTTGGGCGCTGACTAGCGGTCCAAGCGGCGCCTAAGCAGTAAACGAAGGCTCGCCGGAAAAGATTCGATCTCACCGTAAATGGGCAGATCTGAAGGCGCCGGAGTCGGAGATGATGAGGGAGATGATGAGCAAGAAAGAGCGTCGACGGAAATGCCCAGATCTGGCCGGAAATGCGCAGATCTGGCCGAAAATATAGGTCGGAGATGTGGAATACGACAGGAGAAGAAGGATCACCGGTCGGAGATGTGGAAGACGAAGGGAGAAGAAAAGATTGTCGGTCCCCGGAGCTGGAAAATTTGACGGCGGAGGAGGGGAGGGCCCTGGGCTAGTGAGAGAGTTTGTGGCTTTGTGCGTGTGTGTGTTTGATGAATGAGGGGAGGGGAGGGGAGCGGAGGGGAGTTTTTGACTGGTCAATGACGGGTGGATGTGGAACTCCTTTTTTGTACTTTATAAAAGATCACTCCTTACCTTAAATGGAACAACACTTTAAAAACATTTTAGGATAATTTTTGTAATAGTGTATTTATTAAAATAATTTATTATTTTTTTATAAATAATAAAAATAAGTAGCACTATTTTTTTAATATATATATATACATATGATATATATTATAAAAAAAAATATTAAAAATGCGCTAATTTCTCGGGCCCCCGCCTAGGCGCCGCCTCCGCCCCGCCCCGCCCTGCCTAGGCGCTCTAGGCGCTAGGCGTTGCTCCGCCGCCTAGCGTCTTTTAGAACACTGCTTTTATCAGAACAAAGTGTTACATCTTAGGATACGAACAGTCCATTTTTTTTGTTAAAAAGTATGTTTTTTTAAAAAAAAAATCAAACTATATCATGACCTATCTAGTTGATTCGTCTCGTCGAGACGAACACAACAGTATTTTTTTTAAAAAAAATTGACTTCGAAATGTCAAGATATAGCGTTTTAAAGTTATTGAGAGTTTTTTTAAAAGGCGTCACGTGTCGCGCGCTGGGGTGGGGCAAGAAGGGCAGCTGGGCGGGTCACCTGGGCGGGTCGCTAGGCATGATCCATGGGTGGATCCGTCTCACAAGGTGAGACGGTCTCACCCAAGTTTTTGCCTAAAATTATTACAACTAGGATTTTGTGAGTAAGTTTTTGTGATTTTTTTGTGCCCCTAGTATTATTCTTAATACTTACCTAACTACTCCCTCCGCCCCAAAATGATTTTCATACTTTTTTGGCTATTATTACGAAGGATTTTTAAGCAACTATTTTAAGTTGATTCAATTGTACTAATAAAAATCTAAAACTTATTATTGACACACCATCAACAATACTATCAATAATAATTTTTAGATTTTCATTTGGATAATTGAATCAACCTAAATTCATTGCTCAAATTTCCTTCGTACTAACGTCGAAAAAAGTGTGAATATCATTTTGGAACGGATGGATGGAGTATTTCATTAGACTTTTAATTTATTTGTTTGTTTAGTATAACATTGAGCGAATTACGAGCAAATGACAAAATAAAAATCAAATTTAGGAAAAATGTTACAACACTAAGGTAAAGTATTTTAATTTTATCGATTTCAAATCTAGAATGTGCAAAACTTCATCAAATATACCCGGTGGTGGCAATTCATTTGACTCCTTATATTTGGTAAATGTCATATTAATACTTCTAAATTGTTTAAAACGTATACTAAATTGTTAATTTTTGTCTATATCAACACTCTATATTTTTAGTTAAAAAGAGGAGGTATCTTGTGAGAATACCTAGATCCGTCTCATAAAAGAGACGGGTCGACCCATGACCCGTGTACAACATTCTCCGCGAAACGTAGAATCCCAACCC
>JAOWBW010001988.1:71879-148343 GCA_026119855.1 Campanula takesimana
AAGACCTAAAATGCTAACAAAATGACAACTTTGGGGCCCAAAATGCTAACGGAGATACTTTAGAGCCAATCATAGGAACACCCCCCCCCCCCCCCCAAACTTTGGGGCCTAAAATGTAATTCGCCCAATATGAAATTGATACTTACAATTCATGCAGGAGATTTCTGTGTATATCCATAGCGTTTTTGACCTGAAACAAAGGTAAGATGCATTTGTGTTTGTAAACGGGAACTTGATATGAAAAATATATAGGAGAGAATAATGTGTAAAGTGGTTACTCTTCCCTTCTTTTTGGTTGTGTCTGTCTGATTAGAAATCACTTTCATCTGTTTTTCATAATTCAAGGATGTTAATTTCCAAGGAAGCAAATGGAGAAAAATATATGTACATTTCATGAGTGAATGAATTGAATAAAACAACTGCAGCATACTATATATTTTCTTATCCCCCCATTGGGATATTGAATGGAGGGCAAATAGTTCCATATGGTTAAGAAGCTGATGATGCGTACATACAATCTCACCATCCAAGATTCAAAAAACAAAAATAATGAAATACTGTATGAATCAAATTAGTTCATAGATCTTAAAAACATTTATCAGAAAAAAGCACTAACTGCAAATGGTATAGATATAGTTGAAACGATACGTGGCTGCTCCTCTTGCTTAGTTTTAAAATCCAGAATCCACAAAAAATTGTGCTACGATTAGTAGAGTCAAGTAGTGGGAGGATAGAGAAACATAAGGGAAGAAACACGGACGGATGAATAAATTTTTCTCTTTGCTTTGAATGGAAAAGTGGGAAAAGAAAGGATAGGATTTCCGTTCACCATTTTTCATTCTATAGCGAAAATAGGAGTAAAAGTTCATCGGAAAAAAAAAAAGGGCAGCCCGGTGCACAAGGCATCCCCATAGCGAGGGTCCGGGGAAGGGTCCCACCACAAGGTGAATGTAGGCAAACCTTACCTTGCATTGCAAGAGGCTGCTTCCAGGACTTGAACCCGTGACCTCCAGGTCACACGGCAACACCTTAACCGGTGTACCAAGGCTCCCCTTCTAAAAGTTCATCGGAAGCGGATGAAAATTAAAGACAACTCGTTACTAATTACCCATCATATGATTTAATGTCTAATAATATGCCTACAAACATTAGTAGCCTGTATCCTTCAACCTTCCTTCCTCCCCCACCCCCACCCCCCCCCCCCCCCAAAAAAAAGCACAACACAAACAAACAATCAATTTAGTGAGAAGACATTTTTCTATCCTACGGATAATCTGGCATTTCGTATCCGTACCACGAATATCATATTCTTTGCCTCGTCAAATTTTTCTTAAGAACCCAAAGGATAGCAAGATTCAGGATTTGGAGGAATCTTGCAAGTTATGGAAGAATTTAGATCAGTTGACCTGTTATTGGTTTACCCCGCCGGACCCTTCTCAACAAGACTAAAATACGAGTGTCCGACACGAGTACGGCGGGGTAAACCAAAGAGTCCGAGCATCACATCCTGTTACTACATCTAAAAACTAAAAACGTCAGAGGAAACGCACGAGACAGTAAGAGAAATATTAAAGGACAAAGCTAGAGAGTATGCACCTGATAGTAGCAGACATGAAAAAAAACAACGTATATATGTTGGCAACTACTACATGCACCTGCTATATTTGATATGAGAAAAAAGGTCTCTTTATGTTACATGACTAGCTCTGGCAATTGTCTCACCATCATGCGGATCATCAATTTTGATTTTGTGTATTTATGATTCCAATTATAGGTGGTTTATAAATTTCTGACATGTGTTTCCATCTTACATCTTTTACTAAACCATGTGAAAGGAATTCTATCTCTAAATCTCTAATGCATGTTTGTCTCTACCTCTCCGTGCCTCCTCTCCTCCAGGCTATTTTCCAAATGCCTAAATTGAACATAATAAGTAGAAAGAGATTCAATCCCCTTCCATAAATAGTCGCATTGTGCCACTTATGTGTGTTAGCTATGTCATACGTGCGACTTACATGAAACATGAAAGCTAGAACGAGAGTCAAAGATCCCCCCTACAAGCAATTAATATGATTGTATTAATGGCAGAATGAGCAATCGCTTAATTGATGCTATTTATTCAGCTGCAAATATGAAACATCGGTTCTCATCTTGCGACCACAGTTTCTCTATGCTTTTAATGAAGTATGTGGGTATTTCGTTAGCTCCTAAAGCCAAACCTCTTTGAATTAATTTCTTGTGCTTTACTTGCCAAAAAATACTACTCCCTCCGTCCCAGAGTATATGTCCGCCCTCCCATTTGCACAGAGATTAAGAAATGGTGGAAGTGATGGAAGTGTTGTGAGTATGAAAAGTGAGGTAGGAGAGAGAAGGTGGGGTAGGAAATAGTAAGCTGATGTTGATTGGTGTTGTGAGTATAAAAGTAAAGAAGAGAGAATGAGTGGGAGGAATAATAAAGATTACAACAACAACAACAACAACAACAACAAAGCCTTAGTCCCAAAATAATTTGGGGTCGGCTAACATGAATCCTCATATGTCATCGTGATAAAAGAAGAGAGAGAGAGAGAGAGAGATAGATAGAGAGAGAGAGAGAGAGAGAGAGAGAGAAAGAGAGAGAGAGAGAGAGAAAAGGATGGAGAAAATAAAATAAAATAAATAAATAAATAAATAATAAAAAGTACGATCAACCCCCATCATTCACATGAATTTTCGCCCTCCACTCCGGCCTCTTCAACGCCACATCTTCATCCACTCCGAGTAAACTCATATCATTTTCAATCACCTTAATCCAAGTTTGCTTGGGTCTTCCCTACCCCTCGCCATTTTATCACTTCTCCACTCTTCAGGCCTCCTAATCAGTGCATCACTCGGTCTCCGTCTCACATGACCAAACCACCTTAGACGATGCTCCTCATTTTATCCTCAATGGGCGGAACTCCTACTTTACCCCTGATCACCTCATTTCTCAATCGATCTTTTCTTGTATGCCCACACATCCATCGTAGCATACGCATCTCCGCTACATTCATCTTATGAATATGACACTGTTTCACGGCCCAACATTCAGTGCCATAAAGCAGTGCAGGCCTAATTGCCGTACGATAGAATTTTCCCTTTAATCTATTTGGCATGCCACGATCACAAAGAAACCTTGTGGCACTCTTCCACTTCAACCAACCTGCTTTAATCCTATGAGCCACATCTCCATCCAATTCTCCATCTTTTTGGATAATAGATCCAAGATAGCGAAAGAACTCGGAAGCTTGGACAATCTTTCCATCGAATGTGATCACTCCTGCCTCTCTGCTTCAACTTTGCTAAATTTACACTCCATATATTCAGTCTTGCTTCTACTTAACCTAAAACCTCGAGATTCCAAAGTGTGTCTCCACAACTCCAATTTACTTTCAACACCTTCTTTTGTCTCATCAATCAGCACAATATCATCTGCGAACAACATACACCATGGAATATCATCTTGGATTGACGTCGTCACTTCGTCCATTATCAGGGCAAAGAGAAAGGGACTAAGTGCAGAGCCTTGATGCACTCCAATCGTGATAGGGAACTCTTCTGTCTTCCCAACGCTTGTCCGTACACTAGTACTAACTCCATTATACATGCCCTTGATAATATCAATATATTTCTTTGAAACGTCTTTCTTTACTAAAGCCCACCAAAGTACCTCTCTTGGCACTTTATCATACGCCTTCTCCAAATCAATGAAAACCATATGCAAATCTTTCTTTTTATCTCGATATTTCTCCATGATTTGTCTCATAAGATAGATTGCGTCCATAGTCGATCTGCCGAGCATAAATCCAAATTGGTTATCCGAAATATTCACAATTTTTCTTAGCCGTTGTGCAATCACTCTTTCCCAAAGTTTCATAGTATAGCTCATTAGTTTGATCCCTCGATAGTTGGCACAATCTTGGACATCACCTTTGTTCTTATACAAAGGGATTAGAGTACTTTTTCTCCACTCCAATGGCATTGTGTTACTTCTCCATATCTTGTTGAATAGTGTTGTTAACCAATTTATTCCCCTCTCCCCAAAACATCACCACACCTCAATTGGTATTCAATCCGGCCCTACGGCTTTCTTTAATCCCATCTTTTCATCGCCATTTCCACTTCACCCTTTTGAATTCGCCGCATAAAATCTCGATTAATCATACTCGAAGGGATAGTTATATCTCCAATATCCTGCTCTTGATTGCCATTAAACAAGGTATTGAAGTACGAACTCCACCTATCTTTTATCTCTTTATCCCCGACCAACACTCTTTGGTCTGCATCCTTCACACATTTAACTCTCCCAATGTCTTGTGTCCTCTTATCCCTCATACGAGCAAGTCTATAGATGTCTTTTTCCCCTTCTTTTGTATCCAATCTATCATAAAGTTTCTGACTCACCTTTGCTCTTGCATCGCATCTTTTACTGCTTTCTTTGCTTCTCTTCTAGCCTCCTTATACCTCTCATAGTTCTCCTCACTCCTGCATTTTCCCAATAATTTATAGCATTCTCGCTTGCTCTTTATCGCTTGCTTTACTTCCTCGTTCCACCATGATGTGTCCTTACTTGGTGGCACACTTCCTTTAGATTCTCCAAGGACTTCTCTCGCCACCTCCTTTATGGTATGCTTCATCTTAGTCTAGGTCGAATCTATATCCATATCCTCCATATTACCCGACCAAATACCAGTAGTGTCCATCTTAGCTAGAAATCTCTGTTGATTCTCCCCTTGAAACCTCCACCACTTGATTCTAGGTTCTACTAGTGGTTTTCTCTTCCTTGAAATTCTCCTACTTCGAAAATCAAGTACCACAAGTCTATGTTGAGTTGCAGTACTTTCACCTGGAATAACCTTGCAGTCAGTGTAACTCTTTCTACAAGCATTTCTTACTAAGAAGAAGTCAATCTGACTCGCATTACCTCCACTTCTATAGGTCACCAAGTGTGATTCTCTCTTCTTGAACCAAGTGTTCATTATACTCAAGTCATATGCCATCGCAAACTCCAGGATCCCATTCCCTGCTTCATTCATCTCCCCAAAACCAAAACCTCCATGAATGCTCTCAAAGTCGTGTCGACTAGACCCCACATGCCCATTAAGATCGCCACCAACGACTAACTTCTCACCACTAGGTACGCGTTGCACAACCTCCTCTAAATCTTCCAAAACTCTTGTTTAATAGATGCGTCCAACCCTACTTGTGGTGCATAGGCACTAATAATAGTTATAATCTCATCACTAACCACAAGTTTAATACCAATAATCGGGTCACTCTTCCTGTACACCTCCACAACATCATCGATATACTCCTTGTAAATAATGATACCTACTCCATTCCTACCCTTATCCTTTCCTGAATACCAAAGCTTAAAACCCCAAGGTGCTATTTCTTTAGCTTTCTTTCCAACCCACTTAGTTTCTTGTAGACACATTATGTGAATCTTCCTCCTCCTCGTAACCTCCACCACTTCTGCTGATCTCCCTGTCAAAGAGCCTATGTTCCAAGTTCCAAAGCGCATCCCACTAATCTTACCCCCACCATGGACTAGCTTCTTTACCCGCACTCGTCAGCAATCCAGGAACCCTTGCATATTTGACACCACCCCCGGGCGCCGAGGTGGCGCGTCGCTTCCGGGCGACGACCTAGCAACCTTTGCATACTTATCACTACACCCAGGCCTAGGAAGTGTAGCGCGTCGCTGTGAAGGGAACGCCCAACGATATTCATATTTGGATTCATGTCATAAGAAATGTGACAAAGTTTTTACGCTGGCTGTCACATGCCTACCGCAACCCTGCCATTTTTGGAAGTAGACATATATTATGGGACAAACTAAAAAAGAAAGGTGGACATATATTTTGGGACAGAGGGAGTGGTATTATTACTAATTCTCAATCTTCAGGATGATTCCATACATATGTTTATATGCTTTTATTGAACTAGTTCATATAAAGTTGAATGGGGTAAAAAGTTTGGAGCAATGTTTCATTCATGCTAGTAGTTTTACGAAATTCAACCTTCCTTTCCCGGATGAGTGTAACAGAGTTCTGGACATCTTCCTCAAGAGTGTGCAGATCTTGAAAGTTTAAATCATTTAAGCTCTCTCCCAACCTCTGCCTGTCAAATTAAATCAAGGAATCACCAGATAGTTAGAGCAGTTAAACAAGAAGAAATTAACTCATAAAAGAGAGTATTTGTACGCAGTACCTTATCTCCCTCCTAAGGTTTCTATTCACATCTTTCTGCTTCCTCAGGTTCTCTTGCATCCTCTGCACCACATCAAACACATTACCATCAATATTCCTCTAAGCACAAACTTTGAATAGAGTGAAAATTTCACACTTTTTGTTCATCTTCTGTATAGTTTGCCGTCTCTTTTCCTTCCTTATCAGTGCAGGTTTCGTAACCTGATTATGCTTTCATATTGTGCCCTTACCGAAAGGACTTTCAAGATCAAATCCAAAATGTTAAGGAGCTTGTTGGAGACATATGAACAAAAATTCAGACTGAAGTAAAAGTTGTCATTCTATAATATTTTCTTCATTTAGTTCCCAAGAAAACCCTCAAAAGGCATCTCTTACAAAAGATAAGAACCTTCGTAAAACCACCGGTCACGACCAATGTTCCAGCATTTACTAATTGCGCAACAAGATTTATCATTGTTTATTTGGGGCTCTCTAATTGACCTATCATACGCATAACAAGTTAATTTAAGTTAAGATTATAAATTACTATGAATGTTTTTGTTCAATAATAACTACTCGAACACATTACAAAAAGAGAAACTATTTATTTTTATTTCTTTTATTCTTCTTCTTTTTTTTTCTTTTTTTTTTTTGGGGTGGGGGGGGGGCTATTAAACATTTTAATTTGCTTCTAATCTTCTTTAATTTAGTCCACACGCTAGTCACAAATAGCTCCGGTATGGCAGCGGCATCGGACAAAAATCGATTAACATATTACTTCCTCTGTCTCAAAATAATCTTCACATATGACTATTCAAACTTTTTAAGAATATGAACACTCGAGCCATGTTATGTCAAGGCACTTTTAAGCCCAAATTGTAGAAAAAAGAAGAACTTATTGGGACAATGAGAAATGGCAAACAGAAAGATCATTTTCGGACGGAGGGGGAGTATTTAATAGTACAGTAACATTTGTTTTTCTTCTTAATTTTGGCATATGAAAGAGTGTTATGAAATGCTAGGCTAGAAACTAAATAGAGAACAACCTCATATTTGGAGTTCCAAAGGTCGGTTCCCGTTGTGTTCTGGTACTGATCGAAGAACTGTTTCGTCCTAATCCATCACAAAAAATTCATTCATTCATTAGAAATCAAAAGCTAGGGTTTCATAATTCATATACTCCCTCCTTCCCAGCTCAATTGACACATTTTGATTAAAACTAGTCAACTTAGGGTCGTTTTGACCAACACTTTATAGAAATATTTATGTTCCAAAAAGAATTTTTAAAATTGTTATTGAGAGGATTTTAAATGGTGATCATTTTACATTTTTAATTTTTATTCGGATCATAAATATTTTTATAAAAGTGTTGGTCAAACCGACCTTTAAGTTAACCATTTTTGGTCAAAGGTGTAAAGTGAGCTGAGCGGAGTGAGTACACAACAATAATTATTCCCAAAAATAAGAACACAATACATACGAAACGGAAGGGCTGATAAACTCGTGAATTTTTGCGGTGTTAGAGATCATGATAATCGAAACCTTAGCATCACAAAGGACGGTGAGTTCGCCGGCTTTCTTAAACAAACCGTTCCTCCGCTTCGAATAAGTCACCTGCCGGTTGGTCGAGTTCTCGATCTGCTTGATCTGGATCTTCCCCCGCGCCATCTATTTCTCTCTCTAGAATTTGCTATGCCGATTTGAGGTGAAATTAAGTTCGATTTTTAGGTTTTTGGAGGTTGCGTGAAAGGGAAGGGGAGAAGAAGGGGAGAGAAAAAGGGAAAGTCCATTATTGCTTGAAATGGAAAGAATTGGCAAATTCGTGAAAGAAAGGACAGAGTTTGAATAAAGTGGTTTTAAGAATGAGTCATTTTGGTGCAGAAGTAAGCTTATTAGCTGTATCGCTCAGTTATCAATCACCGTTGCTTGCTATTAACCACTGTGTTCTTCATTGATTGATTTATTTTTCAGGTTCCCTACGTTTGCTTTGCTGTCCGTCTATTCACCTTCCATTTTTCCGGAGTACCAGATTATTTCCTCCTCCTGCCTCCTCCAAGCCTATTATGCTAACACTATTTTATTGATTATGCCGTTTGTCCGAATCCGATCCCAACTCGAAAGCGATTCGCTTTGAAAAAGCAAGATTTAGGTTGCAATTTTCATGACCCTGACGGTTATGGCCGGGTTCGGGTTTCGGCGTTGACCTGCCGTGATTTCACACGACCCGCACTCTACGTACAAAGTCAAATTATTATGTTAGTTAATTAAATTTATTTTTATAATTGTTTATGGATGAGGTTTAATGATTTAAGACTAATTTGTTTAATACGTACATTCAAATTAGGCTTAAACATAGATTAAGCCCAACAAATATGAGATTAGAAAATTAGATTTTAATGCAACTCATGTCGGGTTGAGTTCCGCTGTTTTCAAGTCGAGTTCGATTTTGGAGAAACCCGCCCATCGTCATCCCTAACTATTCCTCCAAGTTTCAGGTGCAACCAAAGTCTAAGTATGTTCTATGGGGTAGTTGTTGGAAATTTGGCTTGAAATGATCAACTTTGAGTGGGTCCCATTGGTGGGTCCCGTTGACTTTGACCTTGGTCAGTGTTTATACTTGTAGAATGTTATACCATGAACAATATTGGTGTTTTGGTGAAAGCCAAATGATGGATTAAATTCCTAGTTCTAAGACTTCAAATATAAGCTTTTAAAAGAGACTTTTGCTTCCAAGGATGAGATGGGTTGGTTGTCATCCCACATGGGAAAGGAAAGGCAAGTCTTCCCTTTGCTTGGAAGTACTAAAGGCTTTTGGGCCATCCCACATGGAATTGGAATGGATAGTTGAAGTGCCATAAATCACTTGGCATTTCATAGTCTCATGTTCAAGCTACATGTCAGGTGGGCTTGAACCTTTCCCCACACGCTCGCTCGGCTAGGCCGGGCATGGGCCAAGGGCGTTTGGGCGAATGGTTTGGTTCGAGGGCGTATCTTTTTTGACAAAGTTTATTTGAAGTTTCCAATGCGCCTGCCACATGCGCTAACGCCCCGCCTTAGCTAAAAACGCGCCTAGAACCTGCGCTTTCTCCCTTGGCTTCACGAGTCGTGTTGACTCGCACGAGTCATTCCACTCGTGCTCACGAGTTGAGCATACGTGCAGATAGACTTCACGTGTTTGGCCAAAAACGCATCTGCCACATGCGTTTTCTTCCTTCCATGTGTTTTGGGCCGAACCTTGTTGGATTATTGGGCCTCGCTGTTGGGCCATTTCCTTGTCTTCTCTCTTGCTTGGTCTGGAATGGGCCACTTGGTCTGGGCTTTACTCCCTTCTCTCTTCTTTCTTTTTATTTCTTTCTCTTCAACCCAATTAATTCACCACTCTTCTTCATTTTAAATTTGGGCTTTGACCTTCTAATTAAAATAATGGGATTTCTTTTTCTATCAAGTAAAAATATAAAAATAATAAAATACTCCCAAATTATAATAAATCCCCAAAATTACATATTTTCCCAAAATTACATATTTTCCCAAAATTACATAATTGCCCCAAAGTACATAAAAATATCTAAAATACATAAAAATTATCATTTAAGCTTATAAAATCCTAGGAATTAAATGTGTAAAATCCGCCTCATCAAATTCCCCCACGCTTAGACCTTTACTCGTCCCTGAGTAAAATCCTTACTCCACTCTAAACTCTGGTCTATATAGCGTAGCATGGAGAAAAAATGATTCCTAGTTTCCTCTAAACCATCAATCAAAAATCAACAAATAAAATACGAAGTATAGAAACTCCGTCTCATTATAACTCCTCAAATAAATAACAAAAATGACATTAGCTTGATACCAACACCTTAATAAACGGTATCCAAACTAAAAGTCCACTCAAAAGCCAAGAGAAACTACAAATGTCCTAAATTTTCCCCACGCTTATCTCACACTACAATCTCTCTCATAAAAACAAAGTTTTTGCAAGATTTATAAATATGCACAAAACTTACCTCGTAACAAAACACCAACACCCCCTTATATCTCCTAGAAAATAACGAGGATTTCTAACCTAAACTCCATTATCCGAACCTCCTACTCCAATAGTTTATATCCTACACGAAACTCCAAAACCCCCTTATGTCTTCTCCCCGGTGGATGTATGATATTTTATTACTCAATCCCCACCTTTTGCCTAAGCGCCCTTTCGGGTTTTCACTTAGCCTCTCTTTTTTTTTCATTTTTTTTTCTTTTTTTTTTTTTGATAAAAGAAAAACTAACTAACTAGAAATAAAAATGCATACTATACAATTATAAATCCTTCCCACACGCTTAAACTACACAGTGTTCTCAGTGTGTAAAAGTGAATAAAACTAATGACAATTTAAACGTAAGGGAATAAATGGTACCTCACTAGTGCACACTCCACCCCGTTTGAGCTCAAATTGTCTCCATGAATCCTTGCTTCGTTTTGGTCATCGTGCTCAAACCTCCATGCTTCTCCATCGAACCACTAGCCATCATCAATTCTTCCTCACCTCCTAATGCATACTTTCGGTGCTCAGAAAGATTCTTCACCTTTCTTGGTCCATGTTTTACCGCCGGTATTTTCAAATCATCATCCCTACTACAAATATTTAGAACCTAGTCCATGTTTAATTTGTAGGTGTGCGATTTAGCCTATCAAATTTTGGCGCCGTTGCCGGGGAAAGTCCAGAATCGATCCACGAAGAACGGTTATTTATTTACGTAATTGTCACTTGACAAGATTGTGGGAAATTTATAATTACTAAATTCTAAAACATAAATAAACTAAATCAAATTGAGCTAAAACAATAATAAAGAAGCACTTTAGATTTGATTCCGTCCCCACCTAATTATTCAATTATCATTGATATCTCTTTTCACTTTTTATCCTATTTACCCGATCACGAGATTTATTTCAATCCTTGTTTCTTCTTTCAGAATAGTTACTAGCAGTGACACACTCACTAGAAACCCTAATTAATAAATTAATCTAACTGACACAATCTAAATCTCAATATTAATTGATTCAAGATTTAAGAAACTAAGATCAAGAATGCTTTATATGATTATTTCACACAGATAATCATCTAATTTTACATACTTCACAATTTACCATGGCACATGCATAAATCGTAAAGATGCTACTTATGAATTTCTACACTGGCACAGTAATAGAAAATTATAGCAAAGATAAATTAACTAGAGCAATTAGATTGATCAAGTCTAAAAACTCTAGTAATAAATCTAGATTACGCACAAGTAGAATTATGAATAGAGATAAAAAAAAATTGAAAAGAAAAATACCTCAAATTGATAAAAAAGGGTTCAAGAAATCAAACCCAAAGCTTGGATGTTAGTTCCACATCCAAAGCTTTTGAATCTCCATGGAAAAGAAATAAAAACCTAGATCTAAAATTATGTTGAAGTCTAGAATGAACAACAATAAAGGAAAACCTATTTTTATACCTAGAACAAGTCCTAAACTAATAATGAGATAAAAAGAATAAAAGAAAATAAGAAAAATAGGGAAAAAATGCCAGGCCGTCACACAAGCCCTGACGCGCGCGTCCATGTCAGCTTCACCGAAAACGCGCCTGCCACATTCGTCAACGCCCCACCTTAGCTAAAGACGCGCCTAGAACCTGTGCTTTCTCCCTTGGCTTCACAAGTCGTGTTGACTCGCACGAGTCGTTCCACTCGTGCTCACGAGTTGAACATGTCACGACCCGAAAACCCGCCTCTATTTTTGTAGTAATAAATATTTATTTATTTATTTATTTATTTAAATTATTATTTAATTAATAATTTATGTGTGCATTTTATGTGTTATAATAAATTATGACTAGCATTTTATTTGGGTCATTTGTGCTAGTGTGGTATTAGTTGGTCTTAGTTGTTAGTAGAAAGTATTAGAGTTGGGTAGTTAGTGGGGAGGGGGCCTAAGTGTAAGTTTTTCATAATAATTCCCCCTACTCCCTCTCTTCTCCCTCACCTTCCCCTCACCAATTCCCATTCCCAGCAAAACTCTCTCTCTCTCTCCTCAAAAAGGTAAGTTTTCTTCTCTACCTTCTCTCTTCAATCTAACCATCTTCCTCTTGTTATTTCTCATTTCTTAAAACATGAAACTTGTTTAGATCGTCGATAGGATCGTAGAGAACAAAAAATATTCGAGTTCCGGCAACTTTGAGAAAATCCGGGTAAGTTACTTTTCCCCCATTTTTATGCTAAAATGTTCATATCATGTTTATGTAATGCTTGGTGTGTTATATTGGAAGTTTGGTTGAGTTTAGAATTTATTGGGAATTTATTTGAGTTTTGGTCAAAAATGGTGATTATTATGAATGTTGGAATTTAATCTTGGTTTTGTTTGATAAATGGTGTTATTTAGGTCCCCTTTTTAGTTAGATGTTGTTGGGTACTTTGGGGATCAAGTTGGGAGTGTTGATTGTGAAAAATTTGGTTTTGGGTAAGAAAATGGAAGAACCCATTTGGTTCTTGCCGTTTTCCGGCGACCTGGGTGCGTGGGCGACCGCCCATGGGTGGTTTGGGCGACCGCCCATGAGATCAGTTGATCCGGAGAATTTGGGTAAAAGTGAGTGGGCGACCGCCCACTTTTGGGTTGGGCGACCGCCCATGAAGTCAGTTGGTTTTGGGCTTGGGTGTCGGTATTGGGCGACCGCCCGGACTGGCTATGGGCGACCGCCCATACCAGCTGCCCTGAGTACCTTTGTTTTCGAATGGTTTTATGGTTCAAGCCCGATCTAGGCTCGAAGTATCACCCTAGTTGACTTAAGTTAATACCGTGGAACACTTTAGTGCTTGAGATTTGGTTCCTTTGTGAACAATGGTGTTATGGAATTTGATCAAGTATTGTTGGGAATGTTTGGGCATCTTATGATGTGTTCGTGATTGTTCCAATCGAATCGATTTGGGAAGCCATGGAAGAAATTGTTGTTCTCGAAGTGATTTGTGAAGATTAGGTGATGGATCGTTGGGTTGGGGTGATGAGTTATGTGTTGTTTGATATATTTGGAGTTAAATGGTGTTTTAATGGAGTTAGAATTGGTTTGGGTCGAGCTCCTCAATGGTGGGGAGGTATAAGGGTTGTTATATCAAGATTTAGGACAAAAGGAGTGAAATTCGGGTGTATTTTGGGGTCTGGGCGGCCGCCCACTTAGTTTTGGGCGACCACCCACTAAATCAGCCTCTTTTAGCTTGGCAACAGCGTTCCGGGCGACCGCTCACTCAATTCTGGGCGCCCGCCCACTTTTTCCAGAAATTAGGTCGATCTTCTGGAGGCCATAACTTCTTCGTCCGGACTCCGTTTTAGGTGTGTAAACTATCGTTTCGAAGATCTTTCGAGTACAACAAGATGGCATAGGTTGTTCAGTTAAGTTCTAAGTTTTATACTTCGGGATTTTATTGGGTGTTTGAGGTTAAGAATTGGTTCGTTGATGGACGGATGTAAGACGTGAATTGGTGATTGGGTACCTACGGTGTTGACTAGATTTAAGGTGTATTTATTCGGTCTTCCTATTTGGAACTCTAGGTGTAAATATAGGGAGTTAATAGTCCCAGTATATCTTTATGAGTAAATGTTTAGGGTCATTTTGGTAATAGTCATTGTGCTATTTGTGAGCGACCGTTTGGGTTGTACTCTTTATGAGTAACTTGTGGGTATCATCTTTGGAATGTATCTGGTATGGTTCCCCTTTATAGAATTATAGTATTCTAATAATCATTGTTGTTGAGCTCCTTATGAGCAATTCCGTTTATCGTTGTTGTGCTCTTCATGAGAAACTCTTGTTATCGTTGTTGTTAAACTCTTCATGAGTAACCGTTGCATCTTTATGGTGATTATTTGGTATGGTTCCCTACTTTGGAACCTTAAGTTGTTTATTCATGCTAAAATATTATTACTTAGCATTTAATTAGAAGCCCAGCTGGCATATTTGTTGCATCGGGCGATGGGAAAGATTATAATGGCAAAGCCAAGTCCATTATAATGTTGACCATTGTTTTGCCCTTACTATACCCCCTTTTCCAGATTGGCCTTGGAAAAGTCAAGTTAGCGTTCCTCTGTGAATGTATCTAGCTAATGGGCATGACTTTGTGTCATGGTCCTTGTCCTTTGTGACACTCTTATGGTTATTGTTCCGGTACCGGGGGTTTTCTCTTCAGCTCTTATGCTACTATGAAGATGGCTTGATGGGTTGATTGATTGATTGGTCGGTTCTGACCGGGGTTCTCTTCAGTTGTTATACTGCTATTGTTGATTGGTTGATCGGTTGAAGCTGCGCAGCGATTGTTCTATCAGTTTGGTGAAACCTTGGCTAAGTATCATTTGTTACGTGTTTATTTCAGTCTTATGTGCTGCATGATGAGTTAGTCGTTATTTCCAACTGGTATGGGACAGTTGGCGATAGGGAGCTTTCTCATTTGTTGTTATGTGATTTACTTGTTCAGTTATATCGTTGATTTGCATGATATTATGCCATGTAGATGCATTTAGTAACTTACTGAGATTTTATCTCACCCCGTTTCTTGTTTCAAATTGTTTTTCCTTAACCCCCCCCCAGGAAAGCAAGTGGTAGCGTTGTGAGGCCCATTGTAGCGGGAATCTTCTGAGCAGGTTGATCGTAATTGGGATAGTTGCTCTTCGGAGCCTTTATGTATTTTATTGTAGGTTCGTAGTCGTTCAGTGTTTGTATATACGGTTGTACTTTGGGTATTTTTGTTAATAGTTGTTCTTTCTTCCGCATTTGTTTCTAGTCTCCGAGTTATAATCTCGTTGAGGTGTTGTTTGATGGTATTGGTTTATAGTTGAATTCACGCGCCCGGTTTGGTATATTGCATTTTTGGAGATGTGCATTTTGTAATGTTTTTATATATGGGTTTTTGAGATTTCCGGGGCGCGACAGTTGGTATCAGAGCAATGGTTTTAGATCTTGAAAGAGAATAAGAACTCTGATATTGGATAGATTTCAATACTTGGGTGTTATAACTTTGAGCGGTTTAGAAACTAAGTTTTCTTGGAAGATAAGGTTAAGGTAGAAGTTGGTGGAGTTATGAGTCGTGATATTGACGTCGAGTGTTTCTTCTCATGTGGTATATCCAGTATAGAATTGGTGTCAATAATGTTAGTTCCATTGGGGTTAGTCGGTTTGAGAATCGAGAGTACGAGTTTTGAAGGCTTGAACGTACCTATTTCGTAAAGTGGAAATGTCTTGTGCTATATTCTTATGTTTGTTCTCGTTAAGTGATTTATGTTGATGTGTATTCTCGAGTTTGGAATTTCGTGATCGCTACTGATAGAGGTAAGGTGATCTGGTTATGTCACCTATGCGGGATATTGATGAGTTAAGTGGTATGGTTTAGCTTTCTATATGATACGAGTTTCTTGTGTGCCATCGATAGGTGGAGAATATTTCTATATGAGTATGTTTGACTTTGTTTAGGAGCATACTAGGTATATATATAATGTTCAAGTTCTATATTGAAAATCAGAAAATCTTTATTATAAGGTTGTGTTGGGAATTTAGCTTATTCTGTTGGCAATATTAATTTTGAAGTCTTGGGTATAATTTATATTGGGGGCAATATGTCGCTTGATCGATAGGAAACTTGGGTTAAATTGGGTTGTTGTGGTACAAGGTTGTAATGCTAATATTTAGATCAATATCCATATTGTATCAGTTGGGTTATAGGAGTTGAGGATTCAATGAGAATCTCTTGAGAAAAATTTTGGTCACTTTTAGTACATCTCCGTGAATGCATCGGAATGGATTAGTATGGAGAGGTGTACGATTTGCTAGGGATGATGAGTTGTTGTAGGAGTTATGGTCATTAATGGTGATAAGCGTGTTAAGTTAGAAAGGACTAAGTACATTTTGGGAGAGTAATAATTTCTCAATCTATGTTAAAGGCATTTTGAAATTTTGGTTAGATAGTGGTTCTATGGTTCTAAATCCCTTCTTGGTGGCGTTACTCGTTTGGATTAAGAATTTGTAAAGGAAGTTGAGTATAGATACTTGGGCATATTAAAGGGTGCTATGATTTTGTATTGGGACGGAGCAGTTTATTGAATATTTCGGGTTATTAGTGATCCTTTGTAATATCTTTTAGAGTTGTAAGTTGTAATATATTACTATTTATTGAAACAAAGATTGTGAAAATTTCGGATCGTTACAGTTGCTACTTTAATGGTAACCCTTAGAGATATAGTCACGCGGTGAACATTTGGAGGATGAGAAATTTCTTTAGCTTTTCATAGTTTAAGAAGTTGAGTAGGCTCGAGATGGTTTAATGTTTTGAATTTCTGGATATTTCCTTAGAAAACTAAGTATGAGGTAATGCAAGTAGTTTGAGAAATTCAAAGATTTTGACTGTATTATGTTTTATCTCATGAGGAAGTGAGTGTGGTAGGGGAATCTCATTTGATCGGATAGTTGATGACGGTAAATTTTTGAGTATATCATTGAGTCATTGGGTGACAATAATCGTTAGCCATATTCCTTCTCTTATTTGTTCGGGTAGTAGTATGATTACTTGGGAAGATGTCTAGATCGTCAATGCGTACGGGTGGACCGGAAAAGTAAAACTTATGGATGTTGATGATTTAAGGGTTGATGGTGAGCATGATGCTAATTAGGATCAAATCAGCTATGTCTCAGAATTGGTGAACAAGTGATAGTCTTGAGAATGTGAAATTCGGGATGAAAGAGGAAGTTAACTTTAGGACGTTGACATGAATATGCTTGAGATATGTATGTGTTCAATATGTGTGGGTTTATTTGAGTCATGGAATTGATGTCTGAAATCTTTAATAGGTACTTGATTTGGGGTTACGAGTGCTTTATGCGAATTGATATTTTGTCGCCTCATTATGACCGCGCATTGTGATTTTGATGAGTGAATTCGTGGGCGAATTCTTTTTAAGGAGGGTAGATTGTCACGACCCGAAAACCCGCCTCTATTTTCGTAGTAATAAATATTTAATTATTTATTTATTTATTTAAATTATTATTTAATTAATAATTTATGTGTGCATTTTATGTGTTATAATAAATTATGACTAGCATTTTATTTGGGTCATTTGTGCTAGTGTGGTATTAGTTGGTCTTAGTTGTTAGTAAAAAGTATTAGAGTTGGGTAGTTAGTGGGGAGGGGGCCTAAGTGTAAGTTTTTCATAATAATTCCCCCTACTCCCTCTCTTCTCCCTCACCTTCCCCTCACCAATTCCCATTCCCAGCAAAACTCTCTCTCTCTCTCCTCAAAAAGGTAAGTTTTCTTCTCTACCTTCTCTCTTCAATCTAACCATATTCCTCTTGTTATTTCTCATTTCTTAAAACATGAAACTTGTTTAGATCGTCGATAGGATCGTAGAGAACAAAAAATATTCGAGTTCCGGCAACTTTGAGAAAATTCGGGTAAGTTACTTTTCCCCCATTTTTATGCTAAAATGTTCATATCATGTTTATGTAATGCTTGGTGTGTTATATTGGAAGTTTGGTTGAGTTTAGAATTTATTGGGAATTTATTTGAGTTTTGGTCAAAAATGGTGATTATTATGAATGTTGGAATTTAATCTTGGTTTTGTTTGATAAATGGTGTTATTTAGGTCCCCTTTTTAGTTAGATGTTGTTTGGGTACTTTGGGGATCAAGTTGGGAGTGTTGATTGTGAGAAATTTGGTTTTGGGTAAGAAAATGGAAGAACCCATTTGGTTCTTGCCGTTTTCCGGCGACCTGGGTGCGTGGGCGACAGCCCATGGGTGGTTTGGGCGACCGCCCATGAGATCAGTTGATCCGGAGAATTTGGGTAAAAGTGAGTGGGCGACCGCCCACTTTTGGGTTGGGCGACCGCCCATGAAGTCAGTTGGTTTTGGGCTTGGGTGTGGGTATTGGGCGACCGCCCGGACTGGCTATGGGCGACCGCCCATACCAGCTGCCCTGAGTACCTTTGTTTTCGAATGGTTTTATGGTTCAAGCCCGATCTAGGCTCGAAGTATCACCCTAGTTGACTTAAGTTAATACCGTGGAACACTTTAGTGCTTGAGATTTGGTTCCTTTGTGAACAATGGTGTTATGGAATTTGATCAAGTATTGTTGGGAATGTTTGGGCATCTTATGATGTGTTCGTGATTGTTCCAATCGAATCGATTTGGGAAGCCATGGAAGAAATTGTTGTTCTCGAAGTGATTTGTGAAGATTAGGTGATGGATCGTTGGGTTGGGGTGATGAGTTATGTGTTGTTTGATATATTTGGAGTTAAATGGTGTTTTAATGGAGTTAGAATTGGTTTGGGTCGAGCTCCTCAATGGTGGGGAGGTATAAGGGTTGTTATATCAAGATTTAGGACAAAAGGAGTGAAATTCGGGTGTATTTTGGGGTCTGGGCGGCCGCCCACTTAGTTTTGGGCGACCACCCACTAAATCAGCCTCTTTTAGCTTGGCAACAGCGTTCCGGGCGACCGCTCACTCAATTCTGGGCGCCCGCCCACTTTTTCCAGAAATTAGGTCGATCTTCTGGAGGCCATAACTTCTTCGTCCGGACTCCGTTTTAGGTGTGTAAACTATCGTTTCGAAGCTCTCTTCGAGTACTACAAGATGGCATAGGTTGTTCAGTTAAGTTCTAAGTTTTATACTTCGGGATTTTATTGGGTGTTTGAGGTTAAGAATTGGTTCGTTGATGGACGGATGTAAGACGTGAATTGGTGATTGGGTACCTACGGTGTTGACTAGATTTAAGGTGTATTTATTCGGTCTTCCTATTTGGAACTCTAGGTGTAAATATAGGGAGTTAATAGTCCCAGTATATCTTTATGAGTAAATGTTTAGGTCATTTTGGTAATAGTCATTGTGCTATTTGTGAGCGACCGTTTGGGTTGTACTCTTTATGAGTAACTTGTGGGTATCATCTTTGGAATGTATCTGGTATGGTTCCCCTTTATGGAATTATAGTATTCTAATAATCATTGTTGTTGAGCTCCTTATGAGCAATTCCGTTTATCGTTGTTGTGCTCTTCATGAGAAACTCTTGTTATCGTTGTTGTTAAACTCTTCATGAGTAACCGTTGCATCTTTATGGTGATTATTTGGTATGGTTCCCTACTTTGGAACCTTAAGTTGTTTATTCATGCTAAAATATTATTACTTAGCATTTAATTAGAAGCCCAGCTGGCATATTTGTTGCATCGGGCGATGGGAAAGATTATAATGGCAAAGCCAAGTCCATTATAATGTTGACCATTGTTTTGCCCTTACTATACCCCCTTTTCCAGATTGGCCTTGGAAAAGTCAAGTTAGCGTTCCTCTGTGAATGTATCTAGCTAATGGGCATGACTTTGTGTCATGGTCCTTGTCCTTTGTGACACTCTTATGGTTATTGTTCCGGTACCGGGGTTTTCTCTTCAGCTCTTATGCTACTATGAAGATGGCTTGATGGGTTGATTGATTGATTGGTCGGTTCTGACCGGGGTTCTCTTCAGTTGTTATATTGCTACTGTTGATTGGTTGATCGGTTGAAGCTGCGCAGCGATTGTTCTATCAGTTTGGTGAAACCTTGGCTAAGTATCCTTTGTTACGTGTTTATTTCAGTCTTATGTGCTGCATGATGAGTTAGTCGTTATTTCCAACTGGTATGGGACAGTTGGCGATAGGGAGCTTTCTCATTTGTTGTTATGTGATTTACTTGTTCAGTTATATCGTTGATTTGCATGATATTATGCCATGTAGATGCATTTAGTAACTTACTGAGATTTTATCTCACCCCGTTTCTTGTTTCAAATTGTTTTTCCTTAACCCCCCCCCCAGGAAAGCAAGTGGTAGCGTTGTGAGGCCCATTGTAGCGGGAATCTTCTGAGCAGGTTGATCGTAATTGGGATAGTTCTCTTCGGGGCCTTTATGTATTTTATTGTAGGTTCGTAGTCGTTCAGTGTTTGTATATACGGTTGTACTTTGGGTATTTTTGTTAATAGTTGTTCTTGCTTCCGCATTTGTTTCTAGTCTCCGAGTTATAATCTAGTTGAGGTGTTGTTTGATGGTATTGGTTTATAGTTGAATTCACGCGCCCGGTTTGGTATATTGCATTTTTGGAGATGTGCATTTTGTAATGTTTTTATATATGGGTTTTTGAGATTTCCGGGGCGCGACAGAACATGCGTGTAGATAGACTTCACGTGTTTGGCCAAAAACGCATCTGCCACATGCGTTTTCTTCCTTCCATGTGTTTTGGGCCGAACCTTGTTGGATTATTGGGCCTCGCTGTTGGGCCATTTCCTTGTCTTCTCTCTTGCTTGGTCTGGAATGGGCCACTTGGTTTGAGCTTTACTCCCTTCTCTCTTCTTGCTTGGGCCTCCTTTTTTTATTTCTTCACCTTATTCTCTTCAACCCAATTAATTCACCACTCCTCTTCATTTCAAATTTGGGCTTTGACCTTCTAATTAAAATAATGAGATTTCTTTTTCTATCAAGTAAAAATATAAAATAATAAAATACTCCCAAATTATAATAAATCCCAAAAATTACATATTTTCCCAAAATTACACAATTGCCCCCAAAGTACATAAAAACTATCTAAAATACATAAAAATTACTCCCTCCGTCCCGGAGTAAGAGTCTCACCCCTCATTTGCACGCTTATTAATAAATATTGGATGTGATGTAAATGTTGTGAGTGTAAAAGTAAAGTATGAGAGAGAATGAGTGAGGGAGAATAGTGAATTGATTAGTGTTGTGAGTATAAAAGTAAAATAGGAGAGAGAATGAGTGGGGTGAATAGTAAATATTCTTTGCTATTTTCGGAATAGGACTCTTACTCTGGGACGTACCAAAATGGAAAGTATGACTCTTACTCTGGGACGGAGGGAGTAGTAAAACGGGACGGGAATAGGGAAGGGAAGGGGGTCGTCAGAAGAAAAAATAAAAACAATCTTAACCTTCTTCTCAAGTTGCCTCACGCCCACCGACCAACTAATCTCACACCACCGGCCGACCACCTTCTCATCCACAAAACCCTTCCCCATTCCCAGCTTCTCCACCAACCCACTCGTCTCTTTCTCTCACTCCGACTCCCGTCCCTACTTCCCAATCTCCAGGGACTACCAAATCCTCCCATCGAAAAGCTGGTCGCCTACACCTTCCCTGCTGTAACTCCCCTCAGACCAAAGCCTAGTGAATTCCGCCTTCGGGACCATTGAATCAGTCAACAAACTCATATCCACTATGTTTCTTCCCTCCAACCTCTCCTCCAAAGTCGTCTCCGTTCCCACGTCGCCCCCTTTTGTTTCAAAAGTTAATTCGTCGTAATTTAAGTCAGATTTGAACGTAGGAGAGGATATGTCGATCTGAAATTAAATCTGTGAATCTAGGTAATTTTATATCTAAATGTGAGAAAGAAATCAAATTTGTTGACTACAATATCGTGAAGATGAGTGTTATTTGTGATTGTTTTGATGGTGTTCGTGATAATTTAGTTGGTGGTTTTGATTTAAAAATTGTCGGATTGATTTGTGATATTATTGTAAGTGCAGAATGTGGGGATACCACAAGTGCTGACCACACTGTCCAAGTGATACCGTCGGACAGTCTGCATATATTTGTATATTTGATTCATAAATAATTTCTGGACTAATGACTAATATTATTGCAAGGTTTATTGTTTATGTTGGTCCATTTTCAGGTATAACCTATGCTAGAATAATGCAAAGAAGTTTAAAAAGAAGTTATGGATAAAATGTGATTTTATCCACAAGCTTTGGAGATTTTCTACACAACTAACACATGGGTATTTGACCCATTCAAAGGCTGATTAGTTGAAGGACAAATGTACAAGGCACATGAGCATGGAGGTACAACACGGCAAATCATTAACTTGGGCACAAGGAAAGTTTGTTCCTATTTTATAGGAAATGTGGAGATTTCTCCCCAAGGCTCGGCCGCCACTCTCTCCACTCACTCTCCACGTTTTTGATCAACCACAAAGCATTATTGTAGTATTCCCCAAGTTCTTGAAGCCTATATAAAGCAAGAGGATGTGAAGATTCAAAACAAGGCAAACACAAGCAAAAACACACACTCCTCACAATAAAGTCTTTACACTCCTTGGTTCCTTTAAATTCCCAAACACTTTTCTATTCTTGTAATCGAGTATTATAAGTGTCTTGGCTAGGATAGGGTCTCGTGTATTATACTTAGTCGTTCCACGAAGCTTTCATTGTAATAGCATTAGGGAACTCTCGACCTTGTACTTCATCTCATATTATTTAGTGAAGGTCTCGCCTTTTGAGGCATCCCTCAAGATATATAATTTATATATCTTGAGAAAAATAATTCTTGTGTGATTTTTCCGCTGCAAACTCTTTTCAGAAACAGTTTTCTGTTCGTGTGTGTTAAGTGTTGCCAGAAGTGATATCGTTGTAGTGACAACACCTTTGATATCACTTCCTTTCTGACTTAAGCCATCGACTCACATTTTCAATTGGCACCAGAGCTGGTTATTTGATATACTAAGTACTTCGGTCCAGTGTGTCATGGCTTATGATCCTGCAAATCCTAATCAAAAGAGGCTTCCTGTTCTTGATGGTTCGAATTACGCCTATTGGAAGATCCGCCTCCGTTCGTATATCAAATCAATTGATATCCGGGCTTGGAGATCTATCGTGAATGGTTATTCTGTCTCATTATTGCCGCCGGATGAGGATGGTGACGTTCAAGTCAAGCCTGAATCTGAGTGGACTAATGAGGAAAACAACCTAGCTAGTTTTAATGAAAAGGCACTTAATGCCATTTATGAGTGGGTTGATATGCATATTTTTAAACTCATTCAAAATACTCTCACTGCTAAGGAGGCATGGGATACTTTACAAAGATTTTGTGAAGGGGATGGTAGTGTGCGTGAAACTAAGCTTAGGAGGCTCACTAGTAAATTTGAAAGATTGAGGATGAGTGAAAATGAAATTATTTCTTAAGAAAGTTCAACAAGGAGAATATGCAGGTAAAGGCAAAAGAGCAACAAACCAAGGTGTATGATTCGATGCCAAGGAGGTCACTCCCAACCACCCAGAAGGCGAATCCAATCCGTAGGGCATCCTCGGATCAGTCGAGCTCCAATCCCAATTACCTCGACTCCATTCAATGTCATACTTGTTCAGGATGGGGTCACTATGCCAATGAATGCGCAAATAATCTGAGGAAAAAAGGTAAGAGCTTGTGGGTGTCTCTCAGTGACAATGAAGAAGAAGGAGTGGACCATGCTCAAGAACCAGACGAGACAACCATGTTTGTCACTGTGTGTGACTCGAACACAGAAAGTGCTATCCCAAGTGATAACCCAAGTGGGATAACACCTGTGATAACACCCATCAGGTACAATGATTTCAACTCTACTAATGCTGTTTGTTTTGTGGGGTCTATTAATATGGATGCAGGAAATTCTCAAGAGGATGCTGAGATGAGTAAGGATGAACTCATAAGAGGATTGAGGAACCTTTATGAGGACATCCTTGAACAATACAAGAAGGAGCATAGTATGGTGCAATTCTTGACCAAAGAAACTCAGCAACTAAGACTTGGCATGGCTACTCTTGAAATCGAGCTCACAAAGAAGGATGCTGAGCTTGCAAAAGTCATAGCCAAATTGTCCCTCGCCGAAACCACACTTAAGAAACTCAACACGGGGTCTACCAAACTGGATGAGATCCTCATGTTAAGTAAACCTCTCAGGGCAGGTATTGGTTTTCAAGATTCTTTAGATAATATTATCTCTTCTTTGTCTTTGGAAGATAATCAAACATGTTTTGTAAATGAACGTGGAAATGATAATGATTTTTCTTTCAAAATATCGGATAAGAGGAAGGTGTGTACTTATTGTCACACTACTGGACATTTTAAAAACAAAAGTCATACCTTTATGAAAAGAAATCAGTCCAGTTCCTCAGTGTTACCTGAAGTGTTACCCATCACTTCCGATATCACTGCTTATCAGATAAACAAAAATCAAAGTAAGAAAGAATGGAGACCTAAAAACAATCAAAGATGTGATGTTGTTTTTACTGCTTTAAGAACGAATGTTGAAGGTTCATGGTATTTTGATAGTGGGTGTTCACGTCACATGACGGGAACAAAATTGTTTTTAAAAGACTATGAATTTGTTCTTGGAGGTAATGTTACTTATGGTGGTGGTAGTAAGAGTAAGATAATCGGGAAAGGAACTTTAAATGTGTCTGGTTTTCCTGCTTTAAAAAATGTCTTACATGTAGATGGTCTTGTAGCTAATTTAATTAGTATAAGCCAACTTTGTGATGACAATTTAGAGGTAAAATTCAACAAAAATAATTGTGAGGTCTTTGATCGTACTAACAAGTGTGTGATGTCAGGTACTAGATCAACCGACAATTGTTATTGTGTGGAAGACAAACAGGTATGCAACTCCGTGAGAGTTGATGTCACAACCTTATGGCACCAAAAGTTGGGACATGCCAATTTTCGAAACATTGAAAAGATTATTAAACTTGGTGCTATTCAAGGTGTTTCTAATTTGGATTTCAAAAATAAAATCATTTGTGAAAGTTGTCTTAAAGGCAAACAAACTCGTGTTGGCCACAGTGCTACCCAATACCATGAGCAGTACTCTGGAACAACACATTGTTTCTAACTTTTACATATGGATTTAATGGGTCCTGTTGAAGTCGATAGTTTGGGTGGTAAGAAATATTCTTTAGAAGTTGTTGATGATTTTTCTAGATTCTCTTGGATCTTTTTCTTAAAAGAAAAATCTGAGGCCTTTGAAAAGTTCAGAATCTTACACTCAAAAATCAAAAATATGTTTTGTGCTTCTGTTTCTCATATAAGATCCGATCATGGTAAAGAATTTGAAAATGCTTCTTTTTCTTCCTTTTGTGAGAAAATGGGAATCCACCATGAATTCTCGGCACCCAAAACGCCTCAACAAAATGGGATTGCCGAAAGGAAAAATCGGACTTTACTTGAAATGGCCCGTGTAATGTTGTTTTCTAAACAAATGTCAAAACGATTTTGGGCCAAAGCACTAAATACCGCTTGTCACACCGCAAATAGAGTTTTCTTAAGACCCGGTACCACTATGACACCCTATGAGATTTTGAATGGCAAAAAACCTAAAGTTCACTATTTTCATGTTTTTTGGTGTATGTGTTACATTTTAAATGACCGGGATCAATTGACTAAATTTGACTCTAAAAGTGATAATGCAATCTTTCTTGGGTATGCTCAATATAGTAGAGCATATAGGGTATATAACCTAAGGTTAAAAACCATTCAAGAGTCGGGTAACATTGTTTTTGATGACTTGTTGAGCATTACAGGTGAAGGACCTCAAGAATCTCCATTGACTCTGTTGGACGAGATGAATAATAACAGAGAAAATTCTGATCCTGTTGACGAAGCAGGTGCTGACGAAAGTGATACCACTGTTGAGGCAACACTTCCGGTAACACCTAATTCCAGTACACCTGCTGAAACAGAAGCAGAAAGTCCAGAAGGAGCAGAGGTTCATGAAGTTATAAGGAGAGATCTCCCAGCCAGAATAAGGAGGAATCACCCTTCTACGCAGGTAATAGGGGAGGTAAATGAAGGAGTTCAAACAAGAAACAAAGAGCCAATTAGTTATCGAGATATGGTAAGGTATGTGGGTATGTCTACCACATATGCTCAGGTGAAACAGTCGAATGAAGGGATCTTCATTTCTCAAAGCAAGTATGCGAAAAGTTTAGTAACAAAGTTCGGGTTGGAGCATGCCAAGGAGTCTAAAGTACCAATGGGTTCGACACTGAAGTTGGGAAAGGACCAAGTTGGGGAGGATGTGGATCCAACCTTATATTGCTCAATGATAGGTAGTCTCCTCTATCTTACCGTAAGTCGCCCTGATTTAATGTTCAGTGTGTGTGTATGCGCACGATATCAAGCCAGTCCTAAACTTTCCCACCTAAATTATGTCAAAAAAATTATCAAATATGTGTCGGGGACGAGTGATTTAGGAATATGGTTTTCTAAGGATACTAATACCAACCTTGTTGGTTTTAGTGATTCTGACTGGGCGGGTGACATGGATGATAGGAAAAGTATTAGTAGGGGGTGTTTCTTTTTGGGTAATAACTTAGTTTCATGGTATAGTCGTAAACAAAACTGTGTGTCTCTTTCGACAGCCGAGTCCGAATATGTCGCGGCCGGTAGTTGTTGTTCCCAACTCATTTGGTTAAAACACATGTTAGACGACTATGGTCTTGAGAGTAATATCTTGACCATGTATTGTGATAATCTAAGTGCCATAAACATTTCAAAAAACCCGGTTCAACATTCCCGTACTAAACACATTGATATCCGTCACCATTTTCTAAGAGACTTGGTTGAAAAAGATTTGATAAACATAGAGCATATTGATACAAAGTATCAACTTGCTGACATTTTTACCAAGGCCCTTGATCATGAGAGATTTTCAAGTTTGAAAAGATCTCTTGGTCTTTGTATTTTTTAAGTTACTGTTTTCGAGTGTTACCCTGAGTGTTGTCATCACTTCTGGTAACACTGTATAATAAAAAAAAAAAAAATCAGTTTTTTTTCTTCGTTTTAAGCCTTCGCGGCGGCACATGCTGACCTTTTTGTTTTGGTAGGTTTATACTTGGTTAACATGTTTGTCAAATCTCCTTTGTACTCAAAAGTGACAAAGTCACTAATTTTTGTGATAAAATAAAAGGCAAAAGGCAAAAGGCAAAAAGCACTTATAGTATTTCCTAAGTAACTCGGGGCACGGCGTTCGCTGCGACGATGCACTCTTGCCAAAGGGAGATACTATGTCACGACCCGAAACCGTGGCACTTTGTTATTATTCATTTAATCATTTTCATGATTTATTTGAGTTAGTTTTGCTATGTTGGAACCTGAAGGTTCGTAGTGTAAATAAGAGTTCGGGGGTCTTTTGGCTATACTTGAAACTTTGGGGATTATTGGAATAGGATAACTTGGAGTGACCTATTGGTAATTTTTGGTTGATTGGATATTATACCCTCCCTCTTCCCCAGTCAAACCAAACACAATTTCTCCCCCCCCCCCTCTCTCTCGTGTTCTCTCTCTCTCCACCACTATTGAAGGTACAATTCTCCCTCTCCTTCTCTCTTCATTTGAGTCATCTTCCGTCGCCGTTGATAAAATCCGAGTAAGTTGCTTTTCCCCTATTTATGCTAAAAATGGTCATCTTTAAGTCTATTAATGTTCTAGTTGATTTATATGGCTTTCTTGGTTGTTTTGGAACCTATTTGCAATTTATTCATATTTTTGTGAAAATTTGGGTATTTGAATCATCCATTTGTTGTGTTGTTTAAATGTTGCTAGATGAGTCATTTTAGGCTTAGAAGTTGTTTTGGCACTTGGGTGAACTTGTAGGAAGTGTTGGATTTGATTTTAGTTGAAATGGTGAAAATTGGGTATTTGAGTCACACCATGTTTTGGGGTTGTTTAAAGGTTGTTTGAGTCCCCTTGTTGTGTTATAAGTGTTGTGGACACCCTTGCACACTTGTTAAAAGTTTGGGATTTGAATTGAGTTGAAAATGGTGTTTTTGTGTTAATTTCGGATTGAAGAACCCAGGAAGAAGATCTGGGTTTGCCGATTTTCGTTGGAGGCGCGCGCACCCCTTGGGTGCGAGGCGCGCGCACCCTCCTCTCCTCCAATCTTGAATTTTCCACTGTCGGATGGAGGCGGACGCATCATTTTCTTGGAGGCGCGCGCACCCTTTCCATTTTAAATCTTCTATTTGTGACTGAATTCAGGAGGCGCGCGCATCCCCTTGTTTGAGGCGCGCGCACCCCCCTCCCCTGTTGTGAAAATTATTCCTTCCTTGTCAAATCTTTCGATGGCCATAACTTCTTTGTTCGGACTCCGTTCTAGGCGTGTAAACTATCGTTTCGAAGCTCTCTTCGAGTACTACAAGATGGGATATGTTGTTCGATTAAATTCTAAGTTTTATACTTCGGGACTTTATTTGGGTGCTTGAGGTTTAGAGGAGTGGTATCTATTCATTGTGATCAAGTTTTGCAAATCCTACTGAGTAACTGTGTTTGTTGTTGTTTTCGGAGTCAGACTCGGTCTAGGCTTAGAGTACCATCCTTGTTGATTTAAGTTAATATTGTGTAACTCATTAGTGTTCGAAATTGGTTCCTTGGTGAACAAATGTGTTGTGGGATTTGATCAAGTATTGTTCGGGAATGTTTGGGCATCTTATATGTCTCGTGATTGTTCCAATTGAACCTCTTTTAGGACAAGACTTGATCTAGGTTTTCAGTGATATCCTATAGTACCTAGAGGGTTGTTATGGGACACCAAATTATTGAATTGGTACATTTAGGGATCATGTATGGAAATGTGCTACCTTTTGAGTTCGGTTGAGTGTTAAGAATTGGTCCGTCTATGAACGGATGTGAGACGTGAAATGGTGATTGGGCATCTACGGTGTGATTAGACTTAAGGAGTAATTATTCGGAGTTCCTATTTGGAATTCCAAGTGTAAGGAGATGGTTGAGTGCTTGTCCATAAGTACTCTCTATGAGTAGGCTTTTAGGGTCATCTTGGTAATGGTCGTGGTACTATTTGGGAGTGACCGTTTGGGTTGTGCTCTTAATGAGTAACTTATGGGTATCATCTTTAGGATGTGTATGGCATGGAACCTTGTCTTGGAATCATTTGTTTTAATGATCAATGTTGTTGGGCTCTTTATGAGCAATCCTGTTTATCGTGGTTGAACTCTTTTATGAAAGACTTCCTGTTATCGTTGTTGTTGACTCTTCTTGAGTAATAGTTGTACCTTTATGGTGATTATTGGGAATGGTTCCTTTGTGAACAAACGTGTTATGGTATTTGACTAAGTATTGTTTGAGAGTGTTGGGTTTGATCCGTTTGTGATCATGTTTGCAATGTATGGATGTGGATAACCGTTTGACTCTTTTTGAGTAACTTCATGTGTTGATGTTGTTGTTGACCTCTTCATGAGGAATAGTCTGCATCCTTTGTGATGAGCTTGGCTTGGTTCCCTACTTTGGAATCAATGCACCGTTGTTGTTTCAAGCGAGTATTTATTACTAGGTGCTTGTATAGAGTCCAGCTGGCATTGTTGTATTTGTTTTGGGCAGTGATGTATATTATAATGGCACGAGCCAAGTCCAGTATAGTGTACTTCACTGGTAACCCAGTTTCCCCATGTTCAGTGGCCTTGAGTGGGATGCCCCTTCCCGTGATCGTGGTTGGGATGAGCTAGCTCCTTTGGTGAGTATTCTAGCTACACGCTTGGGGGTATGACTATGTGTTCTTTCCCCACTACTGGTTGTTGTTGTTACTTGGTTCCGGAACCTACTTCAGCTCTTTGATGCTGCTCAACGGATTCTTCTCAGAGGATTATGATGTGTTTCTAGAACCTTGGCTCCGTATCCTCCTATGAGTGTTTATTTCAGCTTTATGTGCTGCATGATGAGCTGGTCGTTATTTCCAACCGGTATGGGACGGTTGGCGATAGGGAGCCTCTCATTTGTTGTTATGTGATTGTATGCTATGATTGATTATTGGATATTACTGTTCATGATAGCATGACATCTAGTTGCATTTAGTAGCTTACTGAGATTTTTCTCACCCCGTTTCTTGTTTCAAATTGTTTTTCCTTAACACCCCCCCAGGAAAGCAAGTGGTAGCGTTTTGAGGTTCGCCGTAGCGGGAAACTTCTGAGGAGATAGATCGTCTTTGGGGTAGTTGCTCTTCGGAGCCTTTATGTATTCTGATTGTGGGTTAGTGTGTGTTCAGTGTACGTAAATACTGTAGTCCTTGAGACTAATTGTTATTAGTTGTTCTTTCTTCCACAATTGTAAGATTGTCTCCGAGTTATAACTCTCGTTGAGGTGTTGTTGTCGGTATTGGTTTTATAGTTGAATTCACGCGCCCGGTTTGGTATTTATCATTTTGGAGATGTATATTATGTGAATTTTGTATTTATGGAATTTTTGGGGCGTGACATACTATCTAGTGATTTTGTACTAAGTATTAGGAACATGAAGTTCGCTACTACAGTGTATCCTACTTGAAAGGTGCAAATCACTAAAGTATTTTTTACACTTTATAAGGACTCGGAGCATGGAGCTCGTTACTACGATGCTATCTTGTAGATATTGAAATGTAAATTATACTTATTTTAAAAGTGCTTGAAGATGAAGAACAAGCTTATCTAACTTGTTAGATTTATTTTACCTCAAACACTCATAATTAAGGCTTGCTATGCCTCAAGTGTTTGAATTTGGGAAGCTTGTTTTTGCCTCAAATTGCTTATTTAAAAAGAAGCCTAACAATTTGCCTCAAGTGTATAATGAGGATTGTTTTGCCTTAAGTTTCTTAAAGTGAAATTTTATCAATGGGATGTTTGACTTGTATGTTTTCCTAAGTGTTACCATCATTGCCGATAACACATTAGTATGTGCCACATTTTTTTTTTATTTTTTTTTTCGGAATTAATAATTAAATTTGGGAAGTCCGAAAGTCCCTTAATTTGTGGAGTTTTTGATTTCAAAAAGGTTTTTATTAAATCCCTTTATTTTGGTAAATCTAATTAGGTAACTACGTTCCTAAAATTTTGAAGTCATAAGTTAATTTGCATTTCAAAATTTTATGGACTTTATTTACCTAAGCCGAATTACCTTAGATTAATGTTTTATTTTTTATTTTATTTAATAAAAAAAAGGCTTTTTGGGGATAATGGCCGGTTGATTTTCAAAAATGTGGGAGTTGAGTTTGAGTTTACCTATCTAGCTAGAAAATAGGGAGAGCTAAAAATTAGGGGGAGTTGAGTGTTTGTAGGATCAGAGATAGTTATCTCAATTTAATGTTGAGTATTTAACTTCCATTTGAATACTTCATAATTAAATCCTAAATAAACCCTCCTCCCTCATCAAAACTCGCCGATCTATCTCCCTCGTCAGTCTCTCGCTCTCAATCTCACAAACCCTAGAAAATCCCTCTCCTAAAATTCTTCCTTCTTCTTCTCAAATCATCAATGGCTTCACCATCCAAAGAAACCTCTGAGCCAATAGAAGTCTCTCCAAGTGCGGGTGAGGCTAGATTTTTCTCTCCAATGGAGACATCACCGGCGACAACACCGGTGATATCACCTCCGTCATTGGCGATTGAGGTGTCCAATCCTACTCCTCTTCCAGTCGCCCAAGCGCCTCCCGCCATGGCTCCTTCCCAACCAGCTGCAACAACCACCAAAGCCACAAAGAAGAAGCGGAAATCTCCGCCACAACCACCAACTGTCCAAGCACCTAAAAAGAGGACTTCAAGCAGATTAAGGGCTATCTTCAACAAAGCAAATTCCAACACTCCAGCTGATCCTGTTGAAGTATCAGATGAAGACTCTCAGAGTTTGTCTTCCGCTCATGCCTCGGATGAAAATTATACTGTAGAGCAAGAACCTACAGAGGATGACTTCGATCAGTGGGTGGATGAACAGGAATAAGATAGTGAAACCCTTGCTGCAGCACAACAAAGACTTGAAAAAGGGAAGGGTATTCAGGGTGCTGACAAAGGTGTTACCCGCAGAAGGCCAGCATCTTCGGGAACACCTCTGCAAGCTCAGACCAGGTCCAAATCTCAGGAGGTACATCATTCTTCTCCTCATGTCTCTGATTCTTCTGATGATTCTGAAAATGAGCATGTTAGAATTGAAGATAATGAAGCTTTTCCTTTAGATCCTTATTCTCTTGAGTTCTATAAAGAGTCGGGTATGTCTTTTTGGCTAAAGCATAGCAATACCCCTTTTTGGGAAGAGAAAAACATTGATGGGGATGATTTAAAGAAAAGTCGTGTGTATCAATTCCTTGAGGACCGGAATTTTTTAATCCCTAACACCCAAGCAATGGCTTATGTTGATAAGGTGGTAAGGAATTTTTATGCTAATCTTAGTCCAAACATAGACAATGAAACTGCTCCAGAATTCGGGAAGGTGTTTGTTAGGGGTAAAGTGTTTCTTTTCAACCCCAACATCATTAACAAAGCCTTAGGATTGCCCAATATCATTGAGGAAAGTTTTAATTGTAACAAAGATGCAATGGCTAAATTCCTAACCCACAATGAAGTCCAACATTGGCCAACCGATCCCAAAGTCAAATTCCCCGCCTCTAAACTTACCTCTCTTTACTCGGTTTTACACAAACTTTGCTTGCTTAATTGGCTTCCTTCAAAGAGTGATCAAAACCTTACTATGGAGCAAGCGAGAGTTTTGTATAGGCTCTGGAAGAACAAATCGATCAACTTTGGGAATCTAGTGTTCAAACATCTTTCGAATTGGCCTAAAAGAAAAGACCCATCCTACCTTCCATATCCATCCTTGATCTTTCGTGTCTTAACCTTTCAAAAATTTCAAATACTAGGCTCTGATATCTTCACTTCCGGCCCTAGCTACTATGTTATTGATAATCAATTGAAGAGAGGTAACCGACATGTTGATCTACCGTGGTCCAAACCGTCCCCACCTTTGGTCTCCAAATCTATTCCTGCTCAGCGTTCCCAGGCAAAAGCTAGACCTTCTGTTCCAGACTTTTCATTTCATATCCCTACAGGTACAGCAAAAAGTGCTACCCAAAGTGAGGACAGCACTTCTCCTATGATTTCGACAGTTGCTGTTGTTCAGGTTTTAAACGGGGTTATGGAAAACGTAAAGGATCAGGTCAACTCCTGGATGAAGATACATGACGATTTGTCTGCATTTCTTGATCATATTTCATCACAAACAGGGGGAGGAAATGCTGCCTCGGATGCTACCGCAGGTGCTGGAACAAGTGATGGAGGCAATAATACGCAACCAGGAAATGAAGAGGACAAGGCCAAGGAGGATGATGAGTAAAGCGGGATGTGGTTGATGTGGTTCTTTATCTTCTGAACAATTTTATTTTGGTAGTTGCGTGGTGATTAAAACAATCTTTTTATTAGTTGTTTTTAAAATTTGTGGTGGTGGCACTTAAACAATTTTATTTGGTTGTTGGTTTGTTAAACATTTTTTGGTTGGTTGTTTGAAGTGTGGGTTACACTTCATGACATTTGGATGTGTGTTTTTGACCGTGAACTGTTTCGGTCATTTGGTATTTTGTTTTTGTTTAAAAACTTTTTAAAATGTCATTGTTAATTTTGGTTGACTCGCCTCTTTGAGGGGGAGTTATTTTTTGAGAAGATTGCATGTATATTCTAGTTATGTGACTAACTTTGTCTTGCAGGTCGCAGCATTATTTAGTTTGTGAAGAAATATACAATTAAGGGGGAGATTGTAAGTGCAGAATGTGGTGATACCACAAGTGCTGACCACACTGTCCAAGTGATACCGTCGGACAGTCTGCATATATTTGTATATTTGCTTCATAAATAATTGCTGGACTAATGACTAATATTATTGCAAGGTTTATTGTTTATGTTGGTCCATTTTCAGGTATAACCTATGCTAGAATAATGCAAAGAAGTTTAAAAAGAAGTTATGGATAAAATGTGATTTTATCCACAAGCTTTGGAGATTTTCTACACAACTAACACATGGGTATTTGACCCATTCAAAGGCTGATTAGTTGAAGGACAAATGTACAAGGCACATGAGCATGGAGGTACAACACGGCAAAGCATTAACTTGGGCACAAAGAAAGTTTGTTCCTATTTTATAGGAAATGTGGAGATTTCTCCCCAAGGCTCGGCCGCCACTCTCTCCACTCACTCTCCACGTTTTTGATCAACCACAAAGCATTATTGGAGTATTCCTCAAGTTCTTGAAGCCTATATAAAGCAAGAGGATGTGAAGATTCAAAACAAGGCAAACACAAGCAAAAACACACACTCCTCACAATAAAGTCTTTACACTCATTGGTTCCTTTAAATTCCCAAACACTTTTCTATTCTTGTAATCGAATATTATAAGTGTCTTGGCTAGGATAGGGTCTCGTGTATTAGACTTAGTCGTTCCACGAAGCTTTCATTGTAATAGCATTAGGGAACTCTCGACCTTGTACTTCATCTCATATTATTTAGTGAAGGTCTCGCCTTTTGAGGCATCCCTCAAGATATATAATTTATATATCTTGAGAAAAATAATTCTTGTGTGATTTTTCCGCTGCAAACTCTTTTCAGAAACAGTTTTCTGTTCGTGTGTGTTAAGTGTTGCCAGAAGTGATATCGTTGTAGTGACAACACCTTTGATATCACTTCTTTTCTGACTTAAGCCATCGACTCACATTTTCAATTATGTTTTGTAATTATGGCTGTTATTCTAATCTTAATTTGTTGTGAATGATGGTGATGATAGTGGTAATGAAATAGTGGTGGTGGAACTTGACGATGGCTGCCACGGGATGGTGCGGTAGATGGTATGTTGATTACAAGAATTAGAAATAATTGGTGTTTATAAAATCAACATCTTATTTGGTTTGTAGTGGTGGTGTGGGTAGCAGATGGTAGTGATTGTTGATGGTTTTGTAGAAGCTAATGGTGGCAGGTGGCGGTGGGTGGTAGTGGGAGATGGTGGTAGTTGGTAGAGAAGAAAGTAAGGCTCCGTTTGTTTCGCGTAAAACAATTTTCGGAAAATGATTTCCTGAAAAATGTTTTCCGGAAAATGACATAAACATGTTTTTGGTTGTTTGGTAAATCTAAGGAAAATGTTTTTCGAAAAATATTTTCATATGAAAATAATAATAATTTAATATGAGGAAAAGAATTATTATGAGAAAAAAATTGAATGTGGGTGGAGATTTTGGGTTGGGGTGGGATGGGTGGTTGTGGGGGGTGGGTGGATGGGTGGGTGGGGGTGGGGGAGGTGTTCAAAAATAATTTTAATATGAGTATTTTTTTATGTTTTTTTTGGGGGGTGGGTAGGTGGGGTGGGGGTAGGTGGTAGGGGTGATGGGGTAGTGGGGGTAGGGAGCGCGATTTTTTGAAATCAAAAGAACCATCTAATATTAATAATAAGAACAAACGTTTAGAAGACGACTATCCACAAACGTCGGAAGTTCGACCCAAACGGTGGGGCTCGCATTTACAAATGCTGCCCTAGAAATTACATTCGCCAACATATTGGCATTTTGACATATCAACTGCAAAGAAAAAAAATCGTCATAATAAGCACATCCTTGCAATACATAATCTTGACGAAAACCTGACTCTGGAAGATGCCATCCTTTGCCACGCTGGATTGCATGAATATCATCATGAAATATTGAGTCCGTGCTCTTCCACTCTTCGAAGCCAGATCCACTCATCAAGATAAAAATAGTAAACAAAGCCCTCAACAAAAGGAGAGAAATCACAGGTCTCAACAAAGGAGGAAAAACATATGTCCTCACCAAAGGAGGAAAAACACAGGTCCTCACCAAAGGAGGAAAAACACAAGCTCTCACATATGGAGAGAAAAACAACTTCAGAAATTTCATAATGAACATTATTTAAAACTAGAATTAAAAATTAAAACAACAAATATAAAATGACATACCTGATTTCACATTTATTAATTACAAAATAATAATTAATAAATGTGAAATCGGGTTAAACTAAGCAATAAAAAAGGAGTAAGAAAAACAGATCTTCAATTGATTATGGAGAAAGGGCTAAGAAAGAAAAGAAGGTTTTTTTTTTTTTTTGGGGGGTGGGTGGGTGGGGTAGGGTGGGGTGCTGGGGTAGTTGGGGGTGATGGAGATGTTCATTTTTTTTTAATATGAGTGAAAAGAAGTTTTTTTTTTTTTTTTTTTTTTTTGGTGGGTGGGTGGGGTGGGGTAGGGTGGGGGTGGCGTGGGTGCTCGGGTAGTTAGGGGTGGTGGATAGGATGGATGAAGAGGGTGGTGTTAGAGGTGTAGTGGGTAGGGTGGGGTTTTATGGAGAATTGGGTGTGAGTGAAAGAGTTAACATTTTCCGGAAAATGATTTACTTAGTAAAAATCCGTAAGTCATTTTACTTAGAAAAGAGGGAAAACCATTTTCCAGAAAATATTTTCCTCATTTTCCGGTGCATAACAAACATCGGAAAATGAGGAAAACATTTTCCGGAAGTTATTTTACGCGAAACAAACGGAGCCTAAGTAGACATTTTAGTTCTCATTTAAGTGGACATAAAAATTTGTTTGGTTAAGGGTCAGTTGGAAATTTTTAATTGTTATAACAGTTAGTCCGTTAAGTTATTAACGCTCGTTAATATTTATTAACATCCATTATCGATTTAGGTTGATTTGCTTATTTTATAAATAGTACACATGTTAGTTTGGTAGTTTAGATGGTATGGAAGTTAAATTGGTGGTATTCATATAATACGCGAGTTATTTTAATGAGTAAACCACAAAATGGACCCGCGTACTATTGCCCCAACATCACTTTGACCTGCGTACTATCAACTCAGTAAATGTACCTTGCGTACTATAGTTTTATTATCAATTTCCCTAGGATTTGTAACGCCGGTTAAAAACTTAACGACGCTATTAATAACTTAATGAAAAGTTAGATTCAAAATTTCAAAATTGACCCTAAAGTTTAAAATAAACTCCCCTTATCATCATCGTCTTCTTCCCTTCCATCTTCATAACCCCACCTCACCAGCCATGTGCTGCCCTATCTCCACCCATCCACCACCGGCCAACTCCACCCACAACCAACATAAAACAGTAATTGATACCAATCCAGAAAATAATAAGTTAAAGTTATATCTATTTAACACCAATTTAAAATAACATATTCAAATCAAAAATGAAAAAGAAAATGAAAGAAAATGAAAATTCCAATAAACCCCAACCTCAAGATCGACAGCAACTAGACTCTCCCTACTCAACTTCTCCTCCAACTCCATTCGTCCCTTCATGGTCCTCACTTATGTCTCGCCTCCGCTGCTGCACTTTAATTTCGATTTTCATATGAAAATTGAAAACCAAAATGAAAATTAAACCCTAAATTCAAACTCCAAATCTAATGGAATGGTGGATTTAGCAGTTCGATTTGAAAACCTAACTTGGGTCTTCATGAGGTCAATTGTGAGGTTGTGTTGAAATTTAAAGATAGAGAGTTTTTGTTGGGAATTTGAATTAGGGTGTGTGGTGCTGCAGTTCGATGGGGAAGATTGATTATTGGTAGGGTTGCTACGATTGGGCCCAACATCGGAGAGAGAGAAAATGGAGATGTCGCCGGAGATGTCAGTGGTAGCCAAGACTGAAGATGACCGGCGCTCTGGGAAGAGCTGCGAAATCACAACAGATAGAAAACCAAGGGCATCGTACTTCGTGGTTTTTGTTGATGCGTTGCTCTGCGTGTGCGTGTTGGGCCAAGAGAGAGAGAGAGAGAGGGGAGATGGATTATTGCAGATGCAGAACACCGGAAAGGAGAGGAAAAAGAACCGTTCAGGAGAGCGGCTGGGGGAGTTGTTCACGCATGACTTGGGGATTTTGATGAGAATCACCCTGAGAATTAGGTTAATGCAAATGTTTTCTTTTATTATTATGTAAGTGAGATTTTTGGTTAGTTTTTTAACCTTCATTAAGATTCAGTGGGGTAAAGTGTGATAAAGGGAATTTATTTTGAAATTTAGGGTCAGTTTTAAAATTTTGAATCTAACGTTTCTTTAATTTATTAACAGCCCCATTAACTTTTTAACCGGCGTTAGAAATCTCAGGGAAATTGATAATAAAACTATAGTATGCAGGGTATATTTACTGAGTTGATAGTACGCAGGTCAAAGTGATATTGGAGCAATAGTACGCGGGTCCATTTTGTGGTTTACTGTTATTTTAATTAATTGTTTCCTCAATTCCAAATTGGACCATTATTTATTTCCATTAAATGAAATTCTTTAGTAGAAAAGTTCCAAAATAATAATTTTATTTGTTTTTTTACATAGAGTCAACTGCTGTACGCAAGAGTTGAACCTCGACCTTACCTGACCTTAACGCGAAGTTATATTTTCACTGGAGAGTCTACGCTGAGATCTGGGGGTCGGTCACACACCAAATTGTAAATTTTTTTATTTATTTTTTAGTCCCCAAAATACTCATCTTTCAATTCGCTCAGATCTGATAACACAGTTACACAAACTCTGGATCCGCCATCACTCACCATTTCTTCTCTCTTCCCCTTTCAATGAGCATACTCAAACCCGGTCCTTAATCAGCGATCGATTAACCAATTCTCAAATCAACCCCCACAATTCTCAGATCTGAGGTAAAATTTACAAACATTTCAATTAGGTTTTCAGCGTTGCCAATTTGATTAAGTTTTTTTGTGTTTGATTTCATTGAATTAGGGATTTGAGAAGCGAAAAACGATGTTGACGAAATTCGAGACCAAGAGTAATAGAGTGAAAGGGCTGAGTTTCCACCCCAAGCGCCCATGGATCTTGGCCAGTCTTCACAGTGGTGTGATCCAGCTATGGGACTACAGGATGGGCACTCTCATTGATCGCTTTGATGAACATGACGGTCCTGTTCGCGGCGTCCATTTCCATAAGTCCCAGCCTTTATTCGTCTCCGGAGGTTCGTTAATTTTCCAGTTTTCGTTTTGTCGGTGTCATTGATCTTAGTTGAATTTGCAATGTGGAGCATGTTCTCCTTTTGGACTGATCTGGTCTTGAAATGTTATGTCATTGTACCATTTTTTAAATATAGCTTCATTTAGCTTATGGAAATGTCACGAAGGATTGTAATTTTGATATTTTTTTTTGTTTTGATGCACATTCTTTGTTTGTTTATTTCGCTTACTGATGGATCTTCTCCGGAATTCGCAATTAATAGGTTATTGAGCTATTGAACAGACTGATCTAGTGATCAAATATGCACATCATTGTTTTATTTCCTCTCTCTCTTTCATTGGAATTCTGAATTATATTCCGGATTCAAAGCTTTTGGATCTTAGATATATTACTCTTAGAAGGCAAGACCAGAACTCAAATTGTATGTAATGTATGATATCTAGGACTTTCTTATTGCTTAATTTCCCTGTTTTCCATTGTAATAAGCGGGATCTAATGGATATTTGATTTTTGACATGGAATTTTGAGGTTGTACTTTTAATTTATATAATCTATGCAGGAGATGATTACAAGATCAAGGTGTGGAACTACAAATTGCATCGGTGTTTGTTTACGCTTCTTGGACATCTTGATTACATCCGCACGGTTCAGTTTCACCATGAGTATCCTTGGATTGTTAGTGCTAGTGATGATCAGACTATCCGGATATGGAATTGGCAGTCTCGTACTTGTATATCTGTGTTAACGGGACACAACCACTATGTTATGTGTGCCTTGTTCCACCCAAAGGAGGACCTTGTTGTATCAGCATCATTGGATCAAACTGTTCGGGTTTGGGATATTGGTGCTTTGAGGAAGAAAACTGTTTCCCCTGCTGATGACATCCTTCGGTTGAGTCAGATGAATTCAGATTTTTTTGGCGGGGTTGACGCTGTTGTCAAATATGTTTTGGAGGGCCATGACCGAGGTGTCAACTGGGCCTCGTTTCATCCTACCCTTCCTCTTATTGTCTCAGGAGCTGATGATCGGCAAGTGAAGATCTGGAGAATGAATGGTATGTATGCCTGCTAGAACATGGTTTCTTTTCTTGGTACCTTCAGAGAGGAACAGACTGGATATAAGAACTAAGATTCTTAATGCCAACAAGTGGAAAGTATGTTTTATATCGTATGCCTGCTTAGATCTGGTGCTTCCTGTGTGGTACATTTGGAGAGGAACAAACTGAAACTAAAAATTAAAATCTTGATTCTACCATTGTGGAAAATAAGTTTTCTACATCATGTTAACGATAGTGAAGTGAAATTCTTTCCTGCAGATTACTATAATAGCAAACATTTCAAATGTCATTTTTTATGGCTTTATTATTCATTCCTCCCTATGTCCCAGAATAAATGTCTGTTTTTTGTGCGTTAGTATGAAGGAACTTTGAGCAATAATTTTAGGTTAATTTAATTATCCTAGTGAAAATTTAAAGATTGTTATTGATAGTATTGATCAAGGGTGTATCAAATACAAGTTTTACAAATTTATTTTGATAATTAAATCAACCTAAAATTATTGCTTAAAGTTCCTTTGTACTAACGTACAAAAAAAGGCAAGATTTATTCAGATGGAGTATAATTATAAGCTTGTTATGTAAATATGATGCAATTGTTGATGATAATAAGGCATCATGGGGGCACATAGATTGTCATCTGATGCTTAAAATCCATGGCATCACATTTGAACTACAAAAATGGCCTCTTTGCTTAGCTTACAAGTGTAGGTTTGCATGTATGTAAAAGATGTGGTGGAAGTATCATTTGTTATCTTTCATTTCTCTCTTTCATCATCCTTATTTTTTTTCTCGTCTTAGTTATTGTGGGTGGCAAAGAATTTGGCATGTTATTAATGATGATTGCTGCATCTTATGCACGTTACACCATGGGAGATGGAAGTGGGGTGGCCAGAATGTAGGTTGTTACTGCAGTTAGATGGTAGTCTTGCTCCTTGACTTGACAAAGATGTAATATTAGTGCTACTTAGGTTGTGACTTGATACAGATTGCCACTTGTGTAGAACCTTTGGCTGCCCATTTTGTTAATTTTCTAGCTAGATCATAGTTCCACTAACGGGAAGTATGAGGCACAGGCACAGTTCAATTAGTTTCCTTCATTCCTCTCTTTCTGTATTTTCCCAATTTTTCAGAATACACGTCACATTCACCTATTTATGGGAGGTCTTATGGTTCTTGAATCTGGAAGTATGAACTTCCTCATAGGACTTTTTGTTTGAGTTTGGGAACTTTAATGCTATTTAGTTTTCAGCTGCCATTGTTTTTTTTTTTTTTTTTTAAAGATATCTGTTACTCTCTGTTTTTTTTCTTCCAAGCATTAGGCTACTCAAGGATAATGTGATGTGTCTTATGTTTTCAGATACAAAAGCTTGGGAAGTAGACACCTTGAGAGGGCACATGAACAATGTGTCGTGCGTCCTGTTCCATGCAAGGCAGGATATTATTGTGTCAAATTCAGAAGACAAGAGTATACGTGTTTGGGATGCTACAAAAAGAACTGGCCTACAAACTTTTCGCAGGGAACATGACAGATTCTGGATTCTTTCATGTCATCCAGAGATGAACCTTCTGGCAGCTGGACATGATAGTGGGATGATAGTTTTCAAGTTAGAGAGGGAACGGCCTGCTTTCTCTGTGAGTTCTGATTCGTTGTTCTATGTGAAAGACCGTTTTCTGCGCTTCTTTGAGTACTCCACTCAGAAAGACACTCAAGTAATTCCTATTCGTAGGCCTGGGTCTACCAGCTTGAACCAGGGCCCAAGAACCCTCTCTTATAGCCCTACTGAAAATGCCGTGTTGATATGTTCAGACGTAGATGGGGGGTCTTATGAACTTTATGTTATTCCCAAAGACAGCTTTAGCAGGGGCGATACGGTCCAAGAAGCAAAAAGAGGCGTGGGGGGCTCTGCAGTTTTTGTAGCTAGAAATCGGTTTGCTGTGCTTGAGAAGAGCACCAACCAGGTGCTAGTTAAGAACTTAAAAAATGAAATTGTCAAGAAGAGTTCCCTTCCTCTCGCTACTGATGCAATATTCTATGCTGGCACGGGTAACTTGCTATGCAGGGCAGAGGACAGAGTAGTTATTTTTGACCTTCAACAGAGGATGGTACTTGGGGATCTTCAGACGGCTTTCGTAAGGTATATTGTTTGGTCAAATGACATGGAGAGTGTTGCTTTACTGAGCAAACATTCGATAGTCATAGCAGATAAGAAACTTGTGCATCGTTGCACTCTTCATGAGACAATTCGTGTGAAGAGTGGAGCTTGGGACGACAATGGTGTGTTCATATATACTACTCTTACACACATCAAATACTGCCTTCCTAATGGAGACTCTGGAATCATAAGGACCCTAGATGTGCCGGTATACATCACCAAAATATTTGGAAATACAATCTTTTGCTTGGACCGAGATGGTAAAAACCATCCCATTGTTATTGATTCAACTGAATATGTTTTCAAGCTATCTCTTCTGAGGAAGAGATATGACCAAGTTATGAGCATGATAAGGAACTCGGAGCTCTGTGGGCAAGCAATGATCGCGTATCTCCAGCAGAAAGGATTTCCAGAGGTTGCTCTACATTTTGTGAAGGACGAGAGAACTCGCTTCAATTTAGCACTTGAAAGCGGAAATATTCAGATAGCTGTTGCTTCTGCCAAAGAGATTGATGAGAAAGACCATTGGTATAGGTTGGGGGTGGAGGCTCTTCGTCAGGGTAATGCAGGTATTGTTGAATATGCGTACCAGAGGACAAAGAACTTTGAGAGACTATCCTTCCTATATCTGATAACTGGAAATTTGGATAAGCTGTCAAAAATGATGAAAATTGCTGAGGTGAAGAATGATGTTATGGGTCAGTTCCACAATGCTTTATATCTGGGCGATATCCAGGAAAGAATCAAGATTTTGGAAAATGCTGGCCATTTGCCTCTTGCATACGTCACCGCCAAGACCCATGGACTGAGCGACGTTGCTGAACGTCTTGCTGCTGAACTAGGGGAAAATGTTCCTACTTTTCCCACTGATAGGTCAACCTCTCTTTTGATGCCGCCAACTCCTGTGCTTTGTGGTGGAGACTGGCCTTTACTGAGGGTCATGAAAGGTATCTTTGAGGGTGGTCTTGATAATGTTGGAAGGGGAACCCAGGAAGAGTATGAAGACGCAGCAGATGCTGATTGGGGTGAGGATCTTGATATTGTTGATGTTGAGAACTTACAGAATGGGGATATCAGTATGGTGCTGGAGGATGAGGAAGCACATGAAGAAAATGAAGAGGGAGGCTGGGATCTTGAGGATCTTGAGCTTCCTCCCGAGCTTGACACTCCGAAGACTGCTACCACTGCACGCTCATCGACGTTTGTTGCCCCAACTGCTGGTATGCCAGTGAGCCAGATTTGGGTCCAAAAATCATCCCTCGCTGCTGAACATGCAGCAGCTGGAAATTTCGACACTGCAATGCGTTTGTTGAGCCGGCAGTTGGGAATAAAGAACTTTGCTCCGCTGAAATCATTATTTACTGATCTTCACTTGGGCAGTCACTCTTACTTGCGTGCCTTTTCATCAGCTCCACTAATCTCCTTGGCAATTGAGAGGGGATGGAGTGAGTCAGCAAGTCCTAATGTTAGGGCCCCGCCAGCACTAGTATTTAATTTCTCTCAATTAGAAGAAAAGCTCAAGGCTGGTTATAAAGCCACAACCGGGGGGAAATTTACTGAAGCCTTGCGACTTTTCATAAGTATTCTTCATACCATTCCCTTGATTGTTGTTGAATCACGGAGAGAAGTTGATGAAGTTAAAGAATTGATTATCATTGTAAAGGAGTATGTTTTGGGGTTACAGATGGAACTGAAGAGGAGAGAGTTGAAAGGAGACCCCACCCGTCAACAGGAGCTGGCAGCTTATTTCACCCACTGTAACCTTCAGCTGCCTCATTTGAGACTTGCTCTATTGAATGCAATGACTGTATGTTACAAGTCCCGTAATCTAAGCACAGCAGCCAACTTTGCTCGGAGACTTTTGGAGACTAATCCAACTGTGGAATCCCAAGCCAAAACAGCCCGCCAGGTTCTTCAGGCTGCTGAGAGGAACATGAATGATGCAAATCAGCTGAATTACGACTTCAGAAACCCTTTTGTGGTTTGTGGGGCAACTTATGTCCCTATATACCGGGGACAGAAGGATGTAACATGCCCTTACTGCAGTTCACATTTTGTTTTGGCCCACGAAGGGCAGCTTTGTACGGTCTGTGATCTTGCGGTGGTTGGATCAGACGCGTCTGGTTTACTCTGTTCACTTTCACAGATCAGATGATTTCGTCATCTTTCTCTGACACTTTACCAGCTTCTATTTTTATTATCATCAGGTAACCCCTCTCGTCCATCGCTAGCATCCATTACTGGTCCAGTTTTGTTTTGTAATTTTCGGATAATTTCTTTAAATGTAGAATTTTATCTGGACTTAATGATGTTAAGAACTTATGCTACAACTGTATGGAAACCATGTCATAGACTTCTATTAGCCTAAAGCTTTTAGAACTTCAGTCCTTGATCTTCTTATTTCCTCCGTTCTCAGTAATGTAGTATGCTACTTTTCTTGATAGAAACACAGAAATTACCAAATCTACTTATTATTAGAAGCAGGAAGCAGGAAAGTGAGCAGGTTTTTACTTATTTTATTGTTCTATCCGTTTTGGTAAAACCTATCTTCAATCTCGCTGTTTGGTATAGAGGAATAATTTCCCTATTCAGCTTCTCTTAGAAAAGGTATCTGTTTAGATTCTCTATGCTAATCAGGTAAATGCAGATTTGAAGTTGGGAATTTCTAGAACCCCGAAAGTAAAACTATTTGAGGAAGACGTAGATCTACAATAGGATGCCCTGTAGCTATACTACTGTGGAGTGAATTAGATGTCCGTAAATGTCCATGTAAATATTCTGGGATACAAAATAAATGTTTCATATTGTTGCTTCCTTGCTTTACAGTGCAGCTCTATACTCAGTTGTATTTCTTGATGCTCTGTGTTGCACAGTGAATTGAGATAAATGATAACCGATAACATAGTTTTTTTAATGTACGGGTTTTGATTGATTGAATTAGATTTTTTGATCAGCTTTAAGAGAAAATTGTTAAGATGGTTTGGAGTCCTTGGACACACACAACGTGGAACCATTAGTGCTGTCATTCAAAAGTGTGATACTTTGACAATTAGGATAGAGGTAGGGGAAGACCAAACAAACATGAATAACAATGATAAGACAAGCTATGAATGAGTGTGGCTCGTGTGATGACCTTGCATTGGACAGTATCAAATTGTGAAAATATCCACTTATCTGGCCCCAAGTAATTGTCACAAATATGGTGGAGGTGTGTTTAAAGAAAATAAAAAAAAGATAAACGTTAGATAGTATCCTAATTTTTAAGCTGAATCTTTAGTTATCATCAACGAGAAGTCTTTATGAAACAGTGCTAGTGAAGAATATCTTTGATATTCTTTTGATTTTTTAATTACTTGAACTAATATTTTAACTAATGTCTATTTTCCTTGCCCATGGAGCTTTTTGATCAGTTAGTTATGATTGTGCTATGTATGTCCTTAAGAATCACTGTAATTTTAATCAGTGTTTTGTCTCTCTCCTGAGTTCGAATCTTTAAATTCTTGCACATGATATCCCCCTCTCTTTTTTTTTCCCCTGATAAATACAGTACATGATCTATTTTCGATTATGTAGTTTGAGCAATTAATATACTTATTAGAGATACATTATTGTAAGTATACATATTTGTATTTCTGCAGTTTACATATTGGTTGGATTTCAGAGTCGAATGTCATCATTACCAGTAGGGACCCATCTGTCTTACTAGCTGTTGTCGCTGATCGTGTTAGCTGCTGGCTGGTACGTTTCAATTTTTCCTACCCTCTGGCGTTTTGAACTATACCGTGAAGCGCATCGCGGAAATGAAGTTGCTTTTGGTATTAGGGTGTAGTAGAGCTTCAGAGGTTTGAGATTGTTTTCCTTTTTGTTGGAAAACCGGAAAATTCTTGGCTTAATTTTTCCCTTTTGTCATAAAGTTGGATAGTAATTTTCGAACCTTTTCTTCCCTAAGACCTGTGGTTGAGAATATTTAATTTTTCATTTAAATGTTTACAATTTGTTAAAACATGTAGTTTTGTGGACCATCTCTAATCTGCTGATGGAATGTACCCATGAAGCTTACCTGTTAAAATCTATAGCCATTCACAAAGGCGTTCATAGCTCAACTTCTTGTATGTAGTCTGCGGAATTTGCAATAATATTTCATGATTATTTGGTTCATTCTTTTGTCGATGTTGCCCAGCGAATGCCCCATGCTATCTTCTTTGTAGGCTGTACCCTGTTCTTTTTTAGCGGTAGCAAATACAATGTTGTGACTTTCTTGGACACATGTAGCACATGAGAGAGACACCTTTGAGTATTGCCTCTGTTTCAAAATGAATGTCTGAAATTGCTCATTTTCCGATATTCATTTTGGGATGGATGGAGTATATAGCTTGCGAGTTTCTTAAATCGGACATTAGGCCTGGCAATTTTAACCCGTTACCCACTAACCCGCACAACCCAACCCATTTAAGTTAGCGGAGTGAAACGGGTTACTCGTCTCAACCCGTTAAGTTTAACAGGTCGACCCGGACTGTTTCAACCCGTAAACATAAATAGGTAGAATTAATAAATTTAAGGCACCCGGTAAAAAAATATACTCCCTCCGTCCCTATTTACCTTACAAAAATGAGGCTTTGCACAAAAATTAAGAAAATGATTGTAAAGTTAATGTGTTGTGAGTGTAGATAGTTGAGTGGGAGAGAGAAAGTGGGTAGAGAAAAGTAAGTGGATAGTTGTTGTGAGTATGACAAGTGGGTCCCACTATTTAAAAAATGTTTAAAACTTTCCTTTTTGGGATTTTGTAATGTAAATAGGGACACCCAAAATGGCAATTTTTGTAAGGTAAATAGGGACGGAGGGAGTATAAGTAAACGGGTCAACCCGCCAACACAACCCATTTGACCCGGCAGCTTAAAAGGTTTGCAGTGGACCGACCCGTTACAACCCGTTAACCCGCAACAACCCGATCCGACCCGCACAATTGCCAGGCCTATCGGACATGCGACGTGTTTACCATGTTTGTGGGCACATAGTAGGGATTTGACGTAGGGATTTGGCACCACTCCTGCTTTCTGTGAGTGGCTCAGATTTGGACACGTCCGTCTGTTGGTGGGGGAGGGTCAGGATTAAGTTTATACAAGTTGGATGCACATAAATATTAAACGTTGATTAAGAAAAAGGGAAGGTGTGGCAAGATCCGGACCCTCCGCTGGAGCGTTACAGCCCTCTTGGCAGGAGCGGTTTCGGATGACAGATAATGGGTTGATGACAGGAACTGCATTTAGAAAATGGAGGAAACATGGAAAGTTGAAAAATCCCATAAGGCATGTTTGTTTGTGGGTTGATGACAGGAACTGCATTTAGAAACTTCTTGATTTGATACCTTTTAGTAGGGCCCAGGTTGATTGGAGACCCCTATTAGTATTAATATTGAATTAATAATGTCATTATTATTAGATTCTAAAAGTGGGTGGTAATCACGTGATTAGGAGTTCTTTTACTCAAATTATGACTGGTTAATGGCAAACACTACTACTCCAATAATATGCCCAAAGTAAAACCCTATATGGTCTATAACAACAGAGAGTATTAACAGGAAAAAAAAAAAAAAGAAGAACATTTATAATGCCCTGCACATGGGGGAAGGGAAAGGCTGGGATGCACACTAGTTTGTGTCCACGCTCATGACAAGGATTGTGATGACGCCCTAAGAATCTGGGGTCACGGAGATAGAACTCCAGTTTGATTGTCTCCTGTCCCTGATCACAGCACAAACAAGAACACCGTTAAGACCAAGGCCGGGTTTGAATCCGGCTTAGGCCCTCGGGTGTGAGAGTAAGTTCTCGGAGGAAAACCTAAGAAGATAGATCAATGAAGACCTAGTGTGTATGATTAGGGTAGAGCACGTACCTGGCCCATGGGGGCGGAAAGGAGTATTTATATGGATAGAAGAGGGAGGTAGGTTCAAGGTACCAACTACCCTGGTACTGGCTAGACACGTGGCAGGTCCTCACTGGACAGTTCAGGAGAGTCGCTGAGAACGTGGCGTGTTGTCAGGGAATCATGGTTCCACTACCAACCGTTATGGTATGTCAGGTACGAATAGTTAACGTCCGTTGTACGTTTGTGCCAGCTGGGCATTGCGGGCTCTGGACAGGAGGTTGAGGGATCCATACGGGACCCTTAGGATAACGGGAGGCAGAGCTATCTCGGTCATAGTCAAAGGGGAGTCCGGACCTTTCGAGTTTGCTCGCTTGCGGGCTTATCTGGTTCGGTCTTCATGATTGAGGTCCGGTTTGGACGAATTCGTTTGTACTGGTTCTGGATCGGGTCCGATCCGGTCTACGATGCTCGGTCTCATCAGTGGCCCCTAACTCCGAGGGCCAGCTTATTTATGGGTGGCGCGAGGAGTTATATTCCCGCGGCTCGGTCCGGGCAAACCGCAACATATATGGGCACGGAGTGCAATGGGACGGGAGTCTTACGATGGTAGTTGATGATAGGGCGGTGGGCCCCTCATGTCAGGCTAGTGACGTAGCTGCCAGTCCTTTGACATGATCAGGAGCACGCTCATTAAATGCGAACCGTCATTGGAGTTCGAAAAAGCTGGTTCCCCCTCTTCATTTTCGGGGTATATGCCGGTTCAAATCGGATCTTGGGCAAAACCCGACCCGCTTTGGGGGTATAAATAACCCTAACTGGTTTCGTTCAAACACTTTTGCCATTTCCGAATACTCACCTTTGCTCTCCTTTACCGTTTCTGCTTACAAGACTTCTTGCTTCTACTTTCAGCGCCTTGTCTCCCAATCGATCACACAGGTAGTGTTTCTGTTTTCTTTTGTTCGTCGTTAATTTCTTGGTTCGTCCGTTCTGGGTATTTGGGGACCTTTCCTGCTGCTCTTTAGGGTAAACCCTAGGCACTGGTTCTTTGGACTATGGGAAAGAGTCCCTAGTTTTTTAACTGAACAACTAGCCTTTATCTAGGAATCTCGGGTCCTTGATTTTCTCAGAATTTTTCGGAACCATTTATTTTTTTTAGCAGGGATAATGGATGAACTGGACTTGGGGCGCAATCTCCGTCCTGACTAGACGTGACCAAAAAAAACCGGCAACCGGCTAACCGCCGGTTGATAACCGGTCAAAACCGGGTCAAAACCGGGAAACCGGTTAACCGGAAACCGGCTCAACCGTCAACCGTAATTCCCCGGTTCGGTTTCGGTTAGGCCTTTCTCAAAACCGGTAAACCGCCGGTTATAACCGGATAACCGCCAACCGGATAACCGGCGGTTAAACCGGTTATAAAACCGGAGGTTAACCGCCTAACGGCTACTTTTCAAAAATTTGCACCGGGCCCCCCCCATTTCCCCATGTCTGACTGACCACCACTGTCCAAAAACGGCTAGTTTTCCAACTAGCCGTTAGTTCAGTTAACTTTCGGCCTTAAATGAAAAAAAAAAAAAAAAAAACCAAAAATTGCTTACATATAAATACCCCCTCCCTCCTACCATTTTAGTTCCACATCTTCTCTATACTCTTTCTCTCTCTACTAATTCTCACACTCTCTCATATTTCCAGTTAGATTGCATAATTCCAGTCAGTTTTTTAACGCTTTCCAGTTAGTTTTTTAACGAAATCACTTTTTTAATTTATTTAGAAAATTCCAGTCACTTTGTTAACCATTTCCAGTCAGTTTCAAATCATTTTCCAGTTAGTTTTCAGAATTCCAGTCAGTTTTTGAGAGTTTCAGTCAGTTTTTTGACAGTTTCAGTCAGTTTTTTAACAAAATCTGTGTTTTTCATCATTTTCAGTCAGTTTTTTAGCGAGTTTCAGTCAGTTTCTAAACAGTTTCAGTTAGTTTGTTAACAAAATGGCCTCATCTCGAAGGAGCGGCAAGGAACATGTTGGTTCTTCCTCACTTAACCCGGAAATTGAGTCACATTTTGAGGAAAGTGAGCAAAATGTTGAAGAAAATGTTCCTCAAAGTGGTAGGGCCGGGGCCGGCCGAGCTCGAGGCGTGGGAAGAGGTGGTCGGGGGCAACGTCAAGCACGAGAATCCAAATCCGACACTTTCACGATCCATTTCCGAAAAGTACAAATTGACCCCAACGACTTTGTACATTTTCGAGCGTGTTGCAACTATTGCACCAAATCTTACCCGTTCGCAAAAGGTAATGGGCATGGAACATTGAACCATCACTTGAGATCAACACATCCTGAAAAACTTGGGATTGATAGTGATCAAGCTCAATTACAATTTGCTCAACCTAACACCCAAGGTACGTCTTCGGTCTTATTTAAGTTTAATAATGTCGTTTATAGGAAAGAATTGTGCAAATTTGTGTGTGTTAAAGGGCTTGCTTTTAACTTTGCGGATGATGACTTTTATGAACGGTTTATTAGACTTTCTTTAAATCCGGCCGCCTCCAAAGTACCACGTACGACTCTCGTACGCGATATTAAAAAAGTGGTTTTGGAATATAAACATTTTTTAATTGATGTTTTATCAAAATTAGATCAAAGAGTTTCAATTTGTGCCGATGGTTGGAGTGATCATTGGCAAAGAAATAGTTATTTGGGTGTTACATGCCATTGGATCGATAATTCGTGGACTTTACAAAAAAGACTACTTGCATATGATAGTTTTGAACCACCTCATTCCGCGGAAATATTTGTAGAAAGTTGCACGCCATTTTGGCAAAATATGGTCTTTTGCAAAAAATATTTTCTATTTCATTCGACAATGCTAGTGCTAATACCGCTAGTATACCGGAATTGATGCTCATTTGTCAACCGTCACTTGGGGGTAAGTATTTTCATATTAGATGTTTATGTCATATCATAAATTTATGTGTTAAAGATGGTTTGGATGCTTTAGATCAATATGTTAAACCCATTAGAGAGGCTCTTTATTTTATTGCAAAAAAAAATAAAATTACAAGAAAATGGATAAAATATTTACTAAATAAGGGTCTTCCCGAAAAATATTTTTCTATGGATGTTCCGACTAGGTGGAATTCTACCTACAAAATGTTAATTGATGGTTTTGAGTATAAAGAGCATATCATGGATTTTTTTATTAGTATGGGCTATGAAATTCCTTTATTTGCGTATCAATGGAACGCTTGCACTAATTTATGTCAATTATTAAAGATTTTCAATACCGCTACTTTGGCTTTGTCGGGAGTTTATTATCCAACTTCCGTTTTGGTACTTGATCAATGTATTGCAATAGTTCTAAGTTTTAAAAATTTGCAAAATTGCACCATTTTAAACGAAAGCATTGCTTCCATGAGGCAAAAGTGGGTCAAATATTTTGATAACATTCCGTCTCTATTTTTGCTTGCAAAGATGTTGGATCCCCGTATTAAATTGAAAGATCTAGTCCGCATAATAACGTTTTATTATGCAAATTTATACCCCAATGGGGACGGATTACACGAAAACCCGGCGATTATTGTTGAAAATACAAAAAAAGATTTGGTGACTCTTTATAATGAGTATAATGCAATTCATGGAAATGTTTCTCAATATGGCTCAAGTCCTAATGAAGAAGATATTGATACACAATATGATGTGAATAACGATCCATATAGTTTTGTTAATGATATTTATTTTTCAAAACGTCCTAGAACGTCTCCTTCTTCTTCTTCTACCTCTAGCATTCCGTACGAGTTGGAAGCATATTTCTCTACTAGACATGAAGTTGTACAAAACACTTCAAATCCAATTTCTTTTGATATTTTGAGGTGGTGGTCACAAAGGCAAGAAACTTATCCCATACTCTCTTTAATTGCAAAAGAAGTCTTAGCTTCTCCCGCTTCAACCGTGGCCGTCGAATCGGCATTTAGTGTGGGAGGAAATGTTTTGGATGCAAGACGTTCCCAACTAACTTGTGAAAATTTGGAAAATCAACTCTTGCTTGGTGATTGGGTTAGAGCGGAAAAGAGGGAGCAAGATATGCCTTATGAAGAGGATTTAGTAAATGTAGATCCACAATATCAATACGACTTGGAAGATTCTACGGGAAGTTCGGAAGGGGACGGAATGTAGATAGTTTTTATTTTAATTTTTAGAATAGGTTTATTTTTATTTCATTGTAATAGTTTAGTTGAGGTAATAAGGCTCCATTTTTTCCTCCCTTAATTATAAAAGGGCAAGGATTGGTTGTCCCCCTCTTTGTAATTTTAATTTTAATTAATAAAATTTAAGGGTACCGTCCCTTTTTTACTTAAAAAATTTGTGTTATACATTATAGTTATACACTTATACATTTTAAGTTTTTAACTTAAAAACAAAAAAAACAAAAGAAAACTGTTTAATATATGTATGACTCATACATATACTCCCGTTTTTTTTTTTTTTATAAAAACTGTTTAAAAAAAAAAAAAAAGTTAAAAAATCTGTTAATAAAACTGTTAAAAAAATCTGTTAAGAAAACTGTTTAAAAAAACAGTTAAATTTTTTTTTTTACTTGAAAAAAAAAAACTTTACTTGAAAAAAAAAAACCCTTTAAAAAAATGAAGTGTTTTTTTATTTTATCTTTTTTTTTTAACAAAAAACTGTTAATAAAACTGTTTTGAAAAAAAAAAAAAAAAAAAAAAAAGGTAACCGGTTTAACCGGTTTAACCGCATTAACCGGTTAACCGGTTAACCGGTTAACCGTAACCGGACATAACGGTTAGACGGTTAGGTTACGGTTAGCATTTAACGAAAAACATAACCGGCGGTTATAACCGTCAACCGCCGGTTATAACCGGATGGACACGTCTAGTCCTGACCTTTTTGGTTGTTGTCGACGAACGGGAGGGATATACCGGTATCTGATAAATGCCTGGAAAAGGCTTTCCCTGGATGCTTTCAAGACTATAGGGGTAGTCTATGACTGAGATTCCTGGATTCTACCCCTGCTGTGGGAAACAAGTCCTCGGGTTCATATGATTCGGAGAGGATGAGAGTTTTGGGGGGTGAGGAGCAACTGGGTAGTTTTGTTAAGGCCGTTTTAACTCGATTCCCTGATAATGTAGATATGGCCAGAAATGCTAGGCGATTAGTCAGGCAGGGCGGAGATCGTGTGTCTTCGAGTGGACCGAACCCCTTGACTTGGATGGATACCCCGTTGAATGACGATTTGCCCATTAACGAGCAAGCACAGGACGTTCCGGTGGCCCCGGACGTAGTGGAACTGTCCAGCGGCGATGAGGCTTTGGAACCAATTGTTGAGGGCGACAATTTTTTGTTGGAATATCCTGCTCCGGATGCTGGTGAGGAGATTAACATTGATCGCGTGCTGATCGATGAGCCCGCATCCTCTGAGACTCCAACGGACTCTCGCGGGCCAGATGAGAGGCTGGCACCTGATGCTATTCGGAAGCTGAGTTTGAGGCGTTCGCCGGTTAAGATCGTGAGCTCCTTCCCCGAGGGGCCAGATAACCGTGCGATAAGTCAGGTGGGGGTGTCTACCTCTGGCGCGGTCTTAGCGGATGAGGGTGAGGGCGATTCTGACGATGAGTTCCGGTCCCAGTATCACATTGACCCAAGAATCTATCTCGTGAGTGGTTTGGGCGAGTATGAATCGCCTACGGGAGGTTCTAAGATGACTTCTACTCTGGTCCGTGCAGAGAATTTAGCATGTGTCTTTTATCCCGTGCAGTTCGAAAACGAGCTCCGCCTTCCCCTGGATCCGTTTATTTGCGAATTCCTTAGCTTTGCTCAGTGTCTGCCTAAGGACCTGACCCCCAATGCCATTCGTTATTTGGTGTCCTTCATCGTTGTTAGCCGCGTTCTCGGGTTTGAACCCTCCTTGTATGCCCTCCATATTTACTTTACTCATCAAATAACCGCGAGCTGCCTGAGTTTGAAAACAAAACCGCGCTCCGAAAAGATTCTTTCTGCTGCCTCGAATAAATTCGACCAATGGCAGAGGTACCCTCTTGTGATTCAGAACCGACTAGGCTGGCCTTTCCCTCATCCTGAAAATATATCCCCCATCTCGGTTTCCCGAAAGAACTTTCCCGATCCAGAAGAAGGCCGTGAGTTAAGTGCGGTCATGGAGTCTTATCTTGCCCGCTACGCAAGGAAGATCACGGGGGAGGATGGGACAGTGGAAGCTGTGGTCCCTCAGGTTTTCGACGTACAGGCCATAATAGATGATGAGGATCTCCTGATTTATGCCGGGGTGGCCCCGAGTCGTACTCCTGATCGCGGCCCAGGGTTGACATGGTTCCTTTGCTGAGAGATCCTGATTGGCGGGTCCATCAGTCTTTTATTTTTGCGTCTGAATGTTCGTTTTGTAACCATGGGGTGGCGTGCTCTGATCCTGGCTTAACCTGTCTCTCTTCGTTACATTCCCATTGCCCCCCCCCCCCCCTTTTTTTTTTTTTTAAGGAGGGAGTGCTAATTGCCCTTTGATTTCAGGTCCTGAAGATACAATGCCTCCTAAAAGCGTGGCAGCCCAAAAGCAAGCGGCAAAGCTTCAGCTTGAACGCGAGAGGAAAAGGAGAGGGGCCGAGCTCAATAAACCCGAGGCTCCGGGCATCAAACTCCCTGTTACTGATAAGACGGATAAGTCCGGTGTGGTTGTCGCCGCACAACCCGCTCTTACTCGCATCCTGCCTCCTAATCCCCGTCACACAGTGGGGAGGGGTAAGGGATTGATCTGCACAGGTCATTCTCAATCCTCTTCAGATACGGGCACGATTACCCCGGAACCGCAACGAAAGAGGTCTGCAACGGGAGACCCAACTCCGCCTCCGAAAGATAAACAACAGAGGACCGAGGCCCCTACAGCCGAATTTGCTGTGGTATCTCCCGCCGGAGGAGGAATGCGCGCTAGCCTCTTCCCCGTAGAGCTTATTGATGATAGGGAGCGGGCAAAAGAATTTGGCCTTAAGATGGCCCGAGCTCCCGAACTTTTTAAGGTTGACCTGCATAGCCGCCATAGCAATAACGCCTATGTCGGTGATGGGTTGCTGCGCCGTTTAAATTTTCCAGATTACCAACAGAGGGTTTTATCTACTTATAATCCTGCGACCGCAGTTGGCCACGCCGGGCTGGCCCTGGCCGAGGTTCGTTTTTTGTCTCAATTTCAAATTGTTCCATTAGTCGCTCTTTGCCTTCCTGATCCTTTATTTCATGTTTGCAGATAGCCAATGATCTCCTCTACCTAAGCGCCCAGGCTAAGTCTGATGCTTCCACCATTGCCACCAGAAACAAAGAGGTCATGGAGGCAAGGGAAGATGCCAGCAAGTGGTCGAGGATCGCGGAGGGCTTATGCGCCGAGCTTAAGGAGAAGGATGCCGAGGTCATGGACGCGGTCAAAGAGGTCTCCAAGCTGAACAACGATCTGGCCGCGGAGCGAGGAGCCAAGGAGCGCGTTGAGGTTGAGAAACAGAGTCTGGAGGCCCGCTGTGCTGAATTGCAGAAACTTTTGGATGAGGGGAAGGAGACCATTGATAAGTTATCGGCCAAGGTGGATGAGCTGGACCGACAATTGCTGGACCGAGTGCGGTTTGACACTGACCGGGAGCGGGTGCTGAAGGAGGAGAGGGAGAAGAGCATAGAAGCATTTAAAGAGTCCGGCGAACAGTCTGTGATATTAACGGACTAATATAACATGGCTGTTCATGCCGTAGCCTGAAATTTGGCTGCCACGGGCAAATACACGGCGCAGGAGATCGCCACTTTATGCTCTATATTGCCTTCTGACCCGGAGTGCTTTTCCGGCCACAGCCTGGTGCCATTTTCGGACGACCAATTGCTGGAGCTCCCTGAGCCCGTTCGTACTTCGCTTCCTCCTGTCTCCCCGGTTACGGTTCCAGAGCTTATGACCGCTATTGATGATTTGCGATTTCCCGCAGAAGGGGATGGCGTCTCTTTGGCCGTAGCTTTAGAGAAGGTCTTTGGCCCCGGCGGCCCCTTTGTCGAAGGTATGGTTCTTCCTTTTTCTGCCTTTGCCTCTGCTCTTGCCGAGGCTTCAAAGGCTCCACTCAATTCGGCTGTTGACCCTGATGTCTCTGCTACTTTTATTCCAGAAGTGGAAATCAATCCTCCTCCTGCCAGTTGAAGATCAGACCGGGCTAGGGATGGCCAAACCGGAACCGGAAAACCGGACCGGAAAAGCCCGAAACCGGAGCAAACCGGGGAGTAAACCGGAACCGGAGTAACCGGAACCGTGGTAAGCGCGGGTCGGTTCAGGGTCACATATATGGCGAACCGGAACCGGATCGGCATTTCCATTAAAAAAAATAAAAATCCCTTATTTTTCAATAAATTTTAACATGTTTATTCATTAGTGTATTATAAAATAAAAATCTCTTTTCTTTTAATAAATTTTAACATGTTTATTCATTATTGTATGATAAAAAAAAATAAAAAAAGGTAGCGTGGACTGAACCGAAACCGGACCGGAACCGTACCGGAACCGGATTGTGATGACCGGAACCGGAACCGGTGTAAGCGCGGGCCGGTTCAGGGTCACATATATGCCGAACCGGAACCGGCGGTTCCGAACCGGAACCGGGCCCGAAACCGGTTTTGGTTATCCCTAGACCGGGCTGCGCCCTGGGACCTTTTTTAATAGTTCTAGATTCCAAAGACTTGAACATTTAATTGTATTTTGACTTGATTTTGTTATGTATCTATTTGCTCTGCTCTTGATCCCCACTTTTTTCTTTCACGTCAGTATTTATTGCAGTTATCTGTCTTCCCGCCCTTTCGTATTGCCCTGGCTACAAGTAAGGTATGAAGTATTCTTTTAACGTCTGTCTTTCTTATATTATTTCTCTAATCTTTTCCCATTTTTCATGGCTTCTGATAGTTTCTCGAATGGGTCCATTCCCAATCCTTCCGATTCTGATGGGTCTTCCTCAGTTTCTCCTTCTCCTCTTTTTCCTATTGAGGACTCTCCAACAGACAGTAACGGTGAGCAATCTTCCCCTCACAACACTTCTCCATCTGATGATTCCTCTTCCGAAGGCAAATCCTCTGAGAGGACATGAATGAGGATGAGGATGCGGATGAGGAGATGCTTGAAGGTGGAGGTACAGGCGGCGGCTCGGGAATGGCTACAGGGGGGCCGGATTCCCCCATCCTTATTTCAAGCTCTGACGATTCCGACGGTGGCTCCGATGAAGATGCCAGTGATGATGGAGGAGATGGGATGGATGATGGTGGGCATGATGTTGGTTCTGGTCCTACCATCATTATTTTGGTTTTTGTTTTCCCTTGACCACTTTGTTTCGTATTTTTATCTTGCTTTCCGAGGCTATGACCCCAGCCTGTTGTGGGGTCCTTTTGCTTGATTAATGTTAATGTCCCTTGAACTTAGAATATCTGGTATTTATGATTATTTCCCTTGACGGGCTTGCGGTCTAGCTCGAGGACGTATGACCGCGCATCGTGCATGAAGATTCATGCAACGGTATCTCCCTCGACGGGCTTGCAGTCCAGCTCGAGGGCGTATGACCGCGCATCGTGCATGAAGATTCATGCAACGGTATTTCCCTCGACGGGCTTGCAGTCCAGCTCGAGGGCGTATGACCGCGCATCGTGCATGAAGATTCATGCAACGGTATTTCCCTCGACGGGCTTGCAGTCTAGCTCGAGGGCGTATGACCGCGCATCGTGCATGAAGATTCATGCAACGGTATTTCCCTCGACGGGCTTGCAGTCCAGCTCGAGGGCGTATGACCGCGCATCGTACATGAAGGTTCATGCAACGGTATCTCCCTCGATGGGCTTGCAGTCTAGCTCGAGGGCGTATGACCGCGCATCGTGCATGAAGATTCATACAACGGTATTTTAGGCGCGGAGCTTTAGCGGTTTGGTACTTTGTTATATCTTTCCGTATGCACGCTTTTCTTTAATATGTATATCTAGAATTTTTCGTTTCAACGGAACAAGCATAATATCATTGCTCTTTCAGATTTTTTCCGCTCATACAGTCATTTCATCAAAATTACAATGTAGAGATAGGAAAAAGGCGAATCTCTAACTAAGGGGGAATACAATTCTTAAGGGTAGTACTTCTTCAAGTGGTCGCTGTGCCAGGCGTTCTTCAAATCTTTCCCCTCTTTGGTGAGGAGCCTGTAAGTCCCTTCTTTAATTATGCGGGCTATCTGATAAGGCCCCTCCCAGTTGGGCGCGAGTTTGTTATATCCGGGCTGTCTTCCCGTGACTTTGACTTTTCTTAACACCCAGTCCCCTACGGCGAATGATCTCTTGTTTACCCTCTTGTCATGATGAACCTTCGCTTTCTGTTTGTAATTGACCATCTTTGCCCGTGCCCGCAACCGTTTTTCTTTGAGAAAGTCCAAGTCATTTCTCCGCGCTTCCTCGTTCTTTGCTTTATCAAAATGGGCCACCTGTAGGTGGGCAAAGCTGCTTCCACGGGCGCGATTGCGTCCGACCCATACGTCAAAGAAAAGGGGGTTTCTCCAGTTGAGTTCCTCGTAGTGGTGCGAACAACCCACAGAGCCGTGCTGAGTTCTTCCATCCAACGCCCGCTTCTTCCCTTCAGATTCTTGTGCAACGCGGTCATGAGCAGTTTATTCACGGCCTCGGCCTGCCCGTTCCCCTGCGGTCTTGCTACTGAGGACTGTCGGTGCTCTACGTTGAGTCTTCTACATTCTGCCGTAAACTTGCTTTGGAATTGGGGTCCATGATCAGAAACAATAGCCCGCGGCAAACCAAACCGACAGTATATATGGTCGTGAACAAACTTGATGATGTTTGCTTCTGTAGTACTAGTCAGAGCCTTTGCTTCTACCCATTTTGTGAAGTAATCTACTGCAACTACTACCATTTGTGCTCCTCCGGGCGCTTTGGGGTAAGGCCTAATCAGATCAATCCTCCACATATCGAATGCCCAAGTTGGGACTACCAAGCTTTGTTCCGTGGATGGATGTCTCGGAATGTTGGCGAATCTTTGGCATTGATCGCATTTTCGGACATAGTCCTCAGCATCTTTCTTCATGGTTGGCCAGTAATACCCGAGGAATCTAATTTTGTCGGACAGCGTTCGGGCTCCTAGATTCCCTCCACATACTCCCTCATGCACTTCGTATAGCAAGTTCGTGACGGTGTCAGACTTTCACACCTTAGCAATGGTTTGGTGAAAGATCTCCGATAAAGCACATCATCAATGACCGTGTACCTGGCGGCCTGTTTCCTCAAAACTCTTGCCCGGTCAGGATCGTTGGGGAGGGTTTGATTTTCGACATACTCTCTGATCTTGTCCACCCAATCTTTCTCCGTTCCCCTATTCGGTGGACCTCTACCCTGTCAATGGCTGGGTGCTCCGTAAATTCTATCCAGCAGTCAACACTGAGCTTGGCATTGTCTTCATTTGTTATTCTTGAAAGTAGGTCCGCCTCGGAATTCTCAGCCCGGTTAACCTGATTTAGCTCGTGGTATTCAAATTCCTTTAACAGGTTTACTGCGAGCTCTTTGTATCTGAGTAACACCGGGTGATTTGTTTCATACTCCCCTTTGACTTGGTTTACAACGAGCTGTGAATCGCTCTTCACAATTAGCTTTGGTACCTTCATGTCTCGGGCTAACTCCAAGCCCGCTATCAATGCCTCGTACTCAGCCTGATTGTTTGAGACTGCGAATTTAAACCTTAGAGCTCGTTTAAACTTTTGACCTTCTGGAGCGATTAAAAGGATTCCGGCGCCGCTAATAGCTTTTCCTGCGGATCCATCCACGTTTAGTGACCAACAGTTTTCCAGCCTTTCTTCAGCACCTTTTGCCTCCTTGTTCCGCTTTTTCTTTGCTTTCTCAGGCTGACTCTTATCTACTTCATTTTCCTTCGATTCAAATGTGGTCTCCGCTACAAAGTCTGCTAGTGCTTGTGCTTTAATAGTCTTCCTTGGAGAGTAAGTAATCTGGAACTCGGTTAGCTCTATGGACCATGACAGCATTCTCCCTGAGGATTCGGGCTTATGGAGTACTTTCTTTAGCGGGGCGTCGGAATAAACCGTGATCGGGTGAGCGGTGAAGTATGCCCGCAGCTTCCGAGCGGCCATGAGCAAGGCGAGGGCAAGCTTTTCAACGTTTAAATATCGTCTTTCTACTGCGGACAGAGCCTTGGATACATAATACACGGGCTTCTGAAGGTCGTTTTCTTCCTTTACTAAAATCGCAGCCACCGGATTATCGGTTGCGGCCAAGAAAATATAGAGTTCCTCACCCAAGACAGGGCTTCTCAAGAGCGGCGGTTTTCCCAGGTAGGCTTTGATTTGCTCGAAAGCGTTTCGGCACTCCTCGTTCCATTCAAAACCTTCATTTTTTCCCTTTTTGAGAGTTTTAAAGAAAGGCAAGCATTTTTCAGCTGATCTGGCTATGAACCTCCCCAAAGCCGTGATACGGCCATTAAGCTTTTGTACTTCCTTAATGCATCTAGGGGGTTGCATATTTATCAATGCCCTGATTTTTTCGGGATTTGCTTCGATACCTCTCTGGTTCACCATAAAACCCAAGAACTTTCCTGCCTTTACTCCAAAGGCGCACTTGGAGGGGTTGAGCTTCATATTGTTCTTTCGGAGATTGGTGAAGGTCTCCACTACGTCAATATCATGAGAGGCCCCCTTTGTTTTGACAACCATATCATCGATGTACGCCTCCAGATTCCGGCCCAGCTGTTCGTCGAAAACGATGCCTACCATTCTTTGATACGTTGAGCCCGCATTCTTGAGACCGAACGGCATGTTGTTGTAAGTGTAGGTCTTGCCCGCGGCGTAAAAGGCGCAAGATGGGACATCAGCCTCTTTCATTTTAATTTGATGGTATCCTAAGTATGCATCTATAAAACTCAATACCCTATGCCCGGCAATAGAGTCTACCAACTGGTCGATCCGAGGAAGGGGGTAGCAGTCTTTGGGACAAGCTTTGTTCAGATCTGTAAAATCCACGCACATCCTCCATTTCCCGTTCGCTTTGGTCACCATTACTACGTTGGCCAACCATTTCGGATATTTGATAGGGCTTATGATTTTTGCTTTCAGCAGCTTATCCACATCTACCTTGATCGCGGCTCTTTTCTCCGGGGAAAAATATCTTTCTTTTTGAAGGACCCTGGAGAACGTGGGGTCGATGTTCAATTCATGCTCGATCACTTCCCTACTTATCCCCTTCATATCTTCTACGGTCCAGGCGAACACGTCCAGGCTTTTTCTCAGCAGCTCTATCAAAATTTTTCTTTCCTCCGCGGGGATCTCCAGCCCGACCTTTATCGTCTGTTCGGGGTATGCTGGATTTATAACCACATCCTCTAGAGCATCATTAGGGCGGATGTCTGTTATCTCTCGGTCATATAGTGATTCGATCACGATCTCTATCTGCTCGGCTCGGCCATCCTTCGGCGGGCTCTCATGCTCTGCTTGAATTCTGCCCGGGTCGAGTGAAATGACAGGGTTCCGATCATAGCAGTGAAATGACAGGGTTCCGATCATAGCAGTATCTTGGATCTCCTTTCCGTTTAATTTCGCCCTTTTCTCCTCTCTTTGAGCCCCTGGTTTGTTCATCCCCGCCTTCTCTCTTCTTTTCTTTTCAATGATTTTTAAAAATAGCTTGGGCTTGTTCTCAATACATGCTATCCCCGCGGGTGTACGAAATTTGACTTTCTGGTGCGGGAATGAAGCCACGATTCCTAGTGCAGCTTGCGCGGTCACTCCAAGTATTGCATTGTACTGGGATTTCAAAGCGATCACCATGAAAGTTATTCGAGCAGTTTTTTCAAATGGCTTTGCCCCAATAGTTACATCGAAATCTATTGTTCCCTTGACATTGACCGTGTGATTAGTGAACCCTTCCAGCAGTCCAGCGTACGGAGTAAGGTGTGCCATGGACATTCCCATCTCTTCCAAACAGTTGAAATAAAGGATATCTCGCGAGGCCCCCGTGTCAATCAATACTCTGCTGATGTCCGCCCATCCAATGGACATTTTGATCGTTAAGGGTTGGGTGGAATGAAAAAGCGTGGAGGCCAGCTCGCTCCTCTTGAACCCAATCAATTCTTCCTGCTCGGGCCGGTACGCCGGAATCAGGAATACTTTCTCCAACTGTTTGATCTGATTAGACAGCTGGGTGTTGCTTGGGGCTTCCTCCCCGATATATTGGATGTCATAACGTCTTCCCCGTCTGCATCATTAGGGAGGATGTATTGGACATTTCCCCGTGGGGCCTCCCCTTTATCGCCGGACCATGTGATCCATTTTTTCAATTCCCCGGTCTCTACCTTTTGTTGTATTATTTTCTTTAACTGGAAACAGTCATCCGTGGTATGTCCGTGGCTTTCATGGTATCCACACCATTTCTTTTTTTCGCCTCGTAAGGCTTCCTCTCCAGTGGAGGTGGGGGAGGCAATGCTTCTGCCCGCAGGATCTCAGCTCTTGGTGCGATCAAGGGAGTGAAAACACTGTCATCGCCTCTTTTAAAATTGGGCATGCCCCTTGGTCTGCCTCTACCTCGGCCACCGTTGTTCCCTGTATAGCCTGAGTGGTGACTGGAATCATGAGCGAGATCGATCCTATCCCTTACGCTCCTGCGGGCGTCAGCCATGAATGCGGGTTCTACTCCGGCCATAGCGATGGCCCTGTTATACATCTCCTCTGTCCCCTCGGGTTTTCGGCAAGCAAACTCCTGCCTCAAAGTGTGGGATGTTAATCCCCCTAAGAAGCATAGTTCGATGTCTTTCTTTGTTAAGTCCACAATCTGCTCGGTCATTTTTCGGAACCGAGTGATGTATGCTTTCGTGTTCTCCCCGGGATATTGCTTAACGCCGCACAGGTCGATTTTGGCCTTGCGGCCTCCCCAGCGCCCGCGAACGAGTTCAAGAATGAAGTCCGCATTGCTCATAGCTGCAGATAGAGCACGGTTTATGGGCCAATAACCATCCCAACGCCTTCCCTTTAAAAGTGGAGGCAAGAGCTTTGCACTTCACGGCCTCATCTGTTGAAAACAGAGCCTCTGCCCTTCAAATCGCCCAACATGGCTTTTTGAATTAGATGAGCCATCATACGCGTCCAGCGTGGGTACCTTTCCTCTTTGGATTGGGGAATCATTGATCCATGATGCGAAAACGTCCATTTGTCCAACACACTTTGTTACGTTTTGCGTGGACTCCCATAACTCCGCGATCATTCTTTGGAACTTTTGATCCATCATGTCCCCCGTTTTAGCCCTTTTCACTGTTTCTGTAATTTTGTCACCGTTTTTAACAACTGCTTTCCCTTTAAATTTGGCCTCTAGGTTTTCTAGGCTGTGATTCTCATTCCTCACTTTCCCCCTCTTCTTCTCCCTCTCCTCGTCATCGTCCACGAGTATTGTCCGCTTTTTTCTCCTACAACCCTACTGGCTCTGCTTTTAGAACTTGTCAGATCATGGGTTTTTTGATTTTTCAGGAGGGCTTCCAGCATTGGCCTCGCGTTAAACAGCTCCTCCAGGGCCAGGTTCAACTGTAGCCGTTCTGCTACCAGATTCTGCCGGTCCGTCAGGATCTGGATTTTTCTTTTGGATTTGTTCAGGAGTAAGGGGAGTGACGGGAGTTTTTTGAGTCTTGAGAGCCTTAGAAGTTTCTATACGATCTCTCAGATCCGCCTCTCTCCTTGCCTTTTGAGAGGGGGTATAAGAGTTGCCGCTAGGCGTTTTATCTCACAATCTGGCGAAGACTGACCCCTGAGGCGCTTGTCTCGAAGGGCTAGCATTTGGATTCAAAACTTCTTTTCCAGTCATTGCGAAGATTTTGTATGTCAAGAATCAACAGAAAGAATGGAATACACTCTCAGAACCGTAAAAGACGGAGTAACTAGACTGAACGGTGGGAGATTTGAGATGGAATAAACAGAGCTTGATTTGATAAATTGTAGTGGAGAATTCGAAATGAACTAGACTGGAAAAGCAAACAAACAAGAAAGATTGCACTGGGAGGATTTTCGTTTCCCGGCAATGGAACCACTGATGACGCCCTAAGAATCTGGGGTCACGGAGATAGAACTCCAGTTTGATTGTCTCCTGTCCCTGATCACAGCACAAAAACAAGAACACCGTTAAGACCAAGGCCGGGTTTAAATCCGGCTTAGGCCCTTCGGGTGTGAGAGTAAGTTCTCGGAGGAAAACCTAAGAAGATAGATCAATGAAGACCTAGTGTGTATGATTAGGGTAGAGCACGTACCTGGCCCATGGGGGCGGAAAGGAGTATTTATATGGATAGAAGAGGAGGTAGGTTCAAGGACCAACTACCCTGGTACTGGCTAGACACGTGGCAGGTCCTCACTGGACAGTTCAGGAGAGTCGCTGAGAACGTGGCGTGTTGTCAGGGAATCATGGTTCCACTACCAACCGTTATGGTATGTCAGGTACGAATAGTTAACGTCCGTTGTACGTTTGTGCCAGCTGGGCATTGCGGGCTCTGGACAGGAGGTTGAGGGATCCATACGGGACCCTTAGGATAACGGGAAGCAGAGCTATCTCGGTCATAGTCAAAGGGAGTCCGGGCCTTTCGAGTTTGCTCGCTTGCGGGCTTATCCGGTTCGGTCTTCATGATTGAGGTCCGGTTTGGACGAATTCATTTGTACTGGTTCTGGACCGGGTCCGATCCGGTCTACGATGCTCGGTCTCATCAAATTGGAAACTTCTCTTTCTATCGATGGATAAGTGTACTACTACTTCCTCCCGTCTCGGAATAAATGTTGTCTGACAAGTTAATGTTTTTTAAGCATTTAGTTATGTTTCTTTGGCTGTCCAATCTATTCATATGGATAGAGTGACACTTCCTATGACATTGCGATCTTTGTGCCTATTAGAATGGGTAGTATAGGAAGATCACCAAACTTTATACCCTATTTTTAGTAAGACGACATTTATTTTGGGACAAACGAAAATAAATAACTGGACATTTGTTCAGGGACAGATGAAGTAGTATAGTGCTTCCTCTCTCGTCGCATAACAAATGTGGGTAACTCTTAAAGTTCTAAATGAATGTCACTGACTCTTAACGTTTTAAGGAGTGTGCTTTATTATAGACACAAAATTATTTACTCCTTCAACATTTTTTTTTTTTTTTTTTTATATAAGTGCGACATTTGTTTTGACATAATTAATTAGAGTGTTAGGCTACTAGCTTGCATTGATGACTAGTATACGATTATTTAAGGGCATTATTTTTATTTTTCCAGTAGGGAGAACTAACTATTGTACTCCTTATATGTGAGAAATTATACACCGACAATGACTTGATGAATGCGTCAATCTCATATCGTCGTATAAAGAAAGCGAACTAACAGTCCTACTGAATTTACCGCCCCCCACCCCCCACCCCCCCCACCCCACCCCACCCCCATACCTTTGATATGAAGTGTATTAAAAATTCGAAAAAGAAGACAAGTAGAGAAGTTAGACATGGGAAACCCTAAGCATAAAGTTGAGACTAGTTGATATAATCCAACTTTGAAAGGACAAATGTAAAATTAAAAAAGATAAATGAATTAGGTATATATAGAGGAAACTGGTACATATAGAGGGGCCTCAAGGCCTTGAACTGAAGTAGTGATGGGGACTAACTCCATGTCATGCATTTCTCAATGCAAAAAAGAGTTAATAATACTCGCAGCTAAAAGTGTCCTAAGTTGGGAGACGTTATAGAAAGACAAATAGTAGGGATATTAGTATGAATAATATTAGGGGCACAAAAAAAATCACAAAATCTTGCTCACAAAATCTTAGATGTAATGATTTTATTGGTGTTTTTAATTAGAGTGTGGCGAGTCCATTATCGATGCAACCAATAAAATATTGTCACCTCATGTTGTGAGCAAGATTTTGTGAGCTTATTTTGTGCCCATAGCATTGCTCTATTAGTATATTGCAGTCATATTATTGGCATCCATGTGTTGCCGATCATTAAAGTGTGTTGTTATTGGTGAAGACCTAGGTCGTTGTCTATCAATTGTAACTTGGGTTGATTTTTATTTTTACCATTTTGTTAAAAAAAAAAAATATAAACATCAACTTTATTATTATATTTTGGGGCAACTCCCATTTAATCCCTCATTAGAATCTAAATTACCACCTAGTCCAAAGTATTTTCAATATTACCACCTAGTCCAAGGGATATTAAAAGGGCATGAATACCCTTACTAAATGACTGGAAATTACATGATTACCCCTCCCTCCTCAACCTTTCAACTTCTCACCGGTCAACAACTTTGACCGACCGGCCACCACCTCCGGTCGACCACCACCTCCGACAACCTTTTTCCGGCCACTTTTCCGGCAATATTTCCCGGCAACCTTTTTCCGACGACCACTTCCGGTCATATTTTCCGGCGCCCACCCCCGGTCTCTTTTTCGGTGACATTTTCCGGCGACCACTTCCGGCCACCTTTTCCAGAGACCACCTTCGACCACCTTTTTCCGGAGACATTTTCCGGCAGCCACCTCCGGCGACCATTTTCCGGTGTCCATTTTATTTTATTTTTAAAAATTAATTATTGTTTATATAATAAATTGTCCATTTTATTTTTTTTGAAAAAAATAATTATTCTTTATATAAATAAACAATTTCACATTTTCTACAAGAACAAATTAACAGCTCTTGAGAACAAATTCACATTTTTCAAAAAAAAATTTTTTTCAAGAACAAAATCACAGTTATTCCAGAATAAGTTCACAGTTGTTCCAAAACTAGTTTACAGTTATTCCAAGAACAAATTCACATTTTTCAAAAAAATTTTTTTAAGAAAAATTCACAGTTGTAAGTTCGCTATTGTAATTTCACAATTGTAAGTTCGCAATGTGAACTTGTTCCAAGAACAAATTCACATATTTTTTAAAAAAGAAAACTATTTTTTTTTCAAGAACAAGTTCATAGTTGTAAGTTCGCAATTGTTCCAATAACAAGTTTGCAATTGTTTCAAGAACAAGTTCACACTTGTCACTTGTTCCAAGAACAAGTTCACATTTTTCAAAAAAAAAACTTTTTTTTTTTCAAGAACAAGTTCACTATTGTAAGTTCGCTGTTGTAAGTTCGCAATTGTTCCAATAACAAGTTCGCCCTTGTTTCGAAAACAAGTTCGCAATTGTAAGTTCGCAATTGTTCCAATAACAAGTTCGCACTTATTAAAAAAACAAGCACGCAATTGTAAGTTCGCACTTGTTCCAAGAACAAGTCCACACTTGTTCCAAAAACATGTTCACAAATGTTTTAACAATAAGTTCACAGTTGTTTCAAAAAACAAATTACAATTGTTTCAAGAACAAATTCACAATTTTTCTGCGAACAACAAAAAACAAATTCACACTTATTAGAATAACAACTACCAACAAAAAACAATTTTTCAGCCTTCGTGATTTTACTGTATGTCAAAGTATTGACTTTAAGATTGAATGCAGGTGTGTCAATGGCATCATTGACCGAGCTGTCTTTCAACTGGCTGGGCTTCATCAGTGCTATGATTTCCAACATCTCCTTCACTTACAGGAGTATTTACTCAAAGAAAGCCATGATTTTCCTTTGTTCTAATTCAGATTCTACACTTCTATTTAAAATAGCTTCTTCCTAAAAAACAAAATTCTGGCAAACAAGAAACCAACTGAGACAAACGAGATAAATGTCAAGCATAATGAAACTTAAGAGAATGCTGGAGTACTTTAAATCAAATTCTAGCTAAGTTCTAACAGAATGAGAAGCAAAAATTTGAAATAATGTATGAACAGATCTTGGTGTGTTTACCGGAGATGAAGGGCCGGTGCAAAATCTATTCCGTTCACGCATACAACTACGATTGAAACAGCGGTGATTGACTCCGATCGCAGATGTGGAAGAGGAGGGAACGTGGAGATGGCCGGAGGTGGAAGAGAGAGAAATGGAGGGAGATAGATCTATATCAGAAAGAGAGAGAATCAGATCTGTTGAAATCGACTCGCCGCTGACGGAGAAGAAAAGGTGCGCCGGTGACGGGAGAAAGGTCGTCGGGGCTAGGGGAGGTGTGGGTCGCCGGGGTTAGGGGAGGGGTGGGGTCGCCGGTTGAAATCGACTCGCCGGGATGTCTTTGTCGTTAGCTTTGAAACCCGCCGGTGACGGAGAAGAAATGGAGCGCCGGTGACGGGAGGTGGGTCGCCGGGGTAGGGTCGCCGGGGGTGGGGAGGGGTGGGGTCGCCGGGGGTGGGGAGGGGTGGGGTCGCCGGAGGTAAGGTTAGAGAGAGAGTGTGTGCGTGCGTGAGTGTGACTGCGTGAGGGAGGAGGGGTAGTGTTTCATTTATAGTAGGGTAGTTTCGGGATTTAATAATTTTAATGGACTAGGTGGTAAATAAAAAAATAGCTTGGACTAGATGGTAGATGGAAATATTGGGTTGGATTAGGTGGTAATTAGGCTTAGGGTGAGGGACTAGACGGTAGTTTTCTCTTATATTTTCTACTCAATTTAGCTCGTTCGTATTCACAATGGATATTGACATGTGTAATCCAAAAACATTAACGGTTAACTGATTACTCCCTCTCTCGTCAACAACGCAGTAGAGAAAACATTCATGTTATTCAAAACTAATCTAATGTCTGACAAACGAACTATCACGCAGCTCGATGTCACTACATCCACCTGGATTCATCTTCAGGTTGCGTTATGGAGTCTAAACCAACAAGAGAATATGATTGGGGCAATCTAAACATTCAAAGAGTTTGTGTTGGAACCAAAGTACTCACGGTTGTGGAAAAGGAGGAGATGCTATGCATCAGAGTTGCCGAGGTTCTATGCGAGCCCATCATGGCCGCATAGGCGTGATCCGGATTTTGTAAGTTTCCTAATTTTGATGGAATTCTTACTTGGTCTAGGTTTAGGACTTTTGTGTAAACCTTATATAAAAATGTGTGATGGCTAGGAGAATTATGTGTCGAGAAAAAGAGTCTGATTGAATATGTGAGATCTAAAAGAGAGTTAAAGGCAATGAGGCCTTTGGGGAGGCTAAATGCATGATTAGCGGCTACGTGTTGTGTGTTCATAAAGAGACAGTGTTCTTGCGTGAGAAAGCATGTCCGTTATTGTAACACTACAGATTGATTTTATTGAAAATTTTGGCTTGGTAGTTACCTTAGATGTAGTCACCATTGGATGAACTAAGTGTACAAATCTTGTGTGTTTTCTTACTTATCGCTTGAATATGGACTCTTGCATGTTTGTTGTTTCATCCCATCTATTCCTAGTATGGAGGGACCAAAATTTCAGCAATCGGTATCAGAGCTCCACGTTAGGGAGATCATGGCTGCTTAAATTGACTAAAACCGAGGTTGCAGGAATCAGGGATCAAGATTGCATAGTCTAGATGGTTCACAATCTCAAAAATCAGATGGTTCTGATTGCACATATCCAGATAGGATTAGGTTGCATAGATCCAGATAAGATTAGTTTGACAGATCGATGAGATTTAGTTAGTAGTAAGGCATAATAGATCAAAGATCAGGTTACACGATCCAAACAGGGTCAGGCTTGAAGAAATCGAGACATGGTTATTGTTACTGAGATCTAGGTGGATTGGGTGTTATCAAGAACTATGGAATCAATGATGATGGGTTGAGACCTATCGACATAAGAAATTCATTTGTGGGATCTGATTTGGGCGACAAATTTGGAGATATGAAAGTTGAGAAGAAAGGACGGTGTAAGTTTTTAGGCCTTGATAAGTGACGACCGGGTGCAATATGCATGGAAAGTATATGCAACAAATATGCAGAGTCATGTATCAGACGTGCAAGGTGTGTACAATTGTGTGATGTGCGATCCATTTAGAGGTGGAAAGAGAAACTAGTTTTCATGAGTGGTTGGATATTGTAAGTTGTGTGGTAATCTTCAGTTGTGGGACATACAAAATTCCCAAAGAGCTAGCTTGGTATCTCGGGATAGGATGTTGTTCATCATATACAACAATGGGGTGGCATAATCGAATTGCTCACATGAGAAAAAGAGTTTTTTCTCGAAGAACGACGATAGAGAAGTGCATTGGGTTCAAATGCATAACCAAAGATGCGGGTGAGGCAAAGCCACTTAGGCCACTTGGGAAAGGCTACTTTCCCAAAGAATTGATATGTTTGGCAGTCGGCAGTGGACAGTTGGGTGAATGGTACCCCGGGGTGGCATAAGATCTACTCATCCGTCCCATTGTAAATTCCATTTTATCATTATAGGTGTTCTATTGAAAAGTCTCACTTTCTTGAATAGGAAATTTTAGATCACTTCTTTATTAGTGGGATATACTTGTCATACTCACAACAACTATCAACTTACTATTGAGATGAAATTCCCTGTCCACCCTTCCATTTGCATGGAGATTAAGAAATAGTGGAAGTGATGTAAGTGTTATGAGTATAAAAAGTAAAGAAGAAGAGAGAATGAGTGGGAGGAAATAGTAAGTTGATTGGTGTTGTGAGTATAAAAGTAAGTAAGAGAGAGAATGAGTGGGAGGAATAGTAAAGATTATTTGCCATTTTAGGAAGTTGACATATACACTGGGATAGTCTAAAAAGGAAATGTGAAGATATACTCTGAGATAGAGGAAGTACTAAAGATGCATAAATATTTTTGCTAAAATTTTGATTTTGCAAGGATATAATGTAGTAGGAGAAAAGTTGGTACACAATCATTTATTTAGAGATAAAGTTAGAAAATGTTTTCTCCATCCTAACTAGAGCCGTCAATTCGGGACAACGGGACGGGACGGGACAAAACTATGTTGTCCCGCCAACTATACTGGACAGGACGGGACCAATTTATCACGGGACGTGAATACCCCGTCCCGTCCCGTCCCATCCTACCTCGGGACGCGGGACAATTCGGGACAAAGATAGGATGGGTTGACGCGATCACCCGATCACAAAGTAACGATTTTGAAATAAATCCAACAAATACTAATACTAATACTCAGTCCTTACATAAGTATTATAACAATACTAGATAAAGGCAGAAAGTTGTTCAAAAGAAAAAAAAAAAAAGGCAGCAAGTTTGTTCAACAAATACTAATAGTCTAATACTTAGCAAGTTTGTTCAAAAGAAAAAAAAAAAAAAAAAAAACCAGAGGCAGCATTGCAGCAAGTCAGCAACTTCAGCCAGCACCATGAACATTGAACAAACTTGGACATCTTCTACAAGTCAGCCACATGCCACAAACAAGTCAGTCCCACAAGTCACTAAGTCAGCAAGTCAGCCTCTCAATCTCAAATCTCAATAAGTTTGTTTAAAAATGCGGGATGTCCCGTCCCGTCCCATCCCGTGTTGTCCCGCGTCCCATATGGGACGTCCCGAATAGTCCCGCATTTTTTTGGGATAGGAATATACTGTCCCGTCCCGTCCCATATATATGGCGGGACGGGACGGTCCCGAATTGACGGCTCTAATCCTAACTCACACTACTGTTGTGCACGAGAATAAAGTAGTGAATATATGTAAAAAATAACGGATAAAAACTTGTATGAGAACATCATGACCCGTCTATAGTATAGAGACGAGTCATTTTTTACCTATGACCCGGATCCATGACCCACAAGCCATTTTTTTATTTTTTTATATTATTATTATTTATTTATTTTTCGGTTTGTCAAAAGTAATAGTTACTATAACTATGTACAAACGTGTTAGTTATATGTAACAGTTTGTATACATAAAAGTAATACATATATACAGAAAAGTAACAGTGTTTTTTTTTTTTTTTTAATGTTTTCTTCGTTTGCCAAAATTAATACTTATTACAACTAAAATGTAACGAATGTGTTACTTATAATGTTTATAGATAATTGTAACACATATGTATAGAAAAAGTAATAATTCAACCATTTACATTTTTAGAGCTAAAAACACTTGATTAGTATTACATGTAAAAGTATTACATTATCTAAAGAAATATGTTATAATTTCTTTTATTAAAGTGTTACATTTACTTGTACAAACAATTACATTCATGTATATGAGTTGTTACTTTTCCAATGTTACTTTATTTCACAAAATTAAATCAAAATACACAATATTTTACATTTTTGCAAAAGCACTATTACCTTTCAGTATAAATGATAATTACATTTAGATATTGTTTGGGTTACACGTAATTATAGTAGTATTACATTTGAAAAAAATTGGTAAAACGAGCTTTTGTTTTTGTAAAACAGGTGTTACGTTTACTTATGAACAATGTTGCTTTGTATGTATACAGTCATTACATAAGTTATGGTAACTATTACTTTTGGTAAACGACGGAAAAGCCGAAAAAAATAATATAAAAACTCAAAAAAAAAGCAAAAAAATAAAAAATAAATAAAAATAAAAATTGGGCCAATGGGTGGCAGGTTATGCCCCATGGGACATGGATCCGGTTCAATGTGTCGGGTCGGGTGGGTCAAAAAACTCATCTCGTAGAAGAGACAGATATAGGTGTTCTTATGAGAGACTAGCTCAAAATAACATGGGTGAAAAAGAAAGTTGTGATAAAAGTATATTTGCGAGTGACATCTACAGTTTAGTGTATACTCCATCCATCTCACCTCACTTGATAACTAACAGTGGCACAATAACTAAGTAAAATGAATAAAATAAAGAAAATGTGTGATAGAAAATGAAGAGAGAGAATGATGAAGATAAATAGTAGTGTTGTTAAATAAATCGAGTGGTGTAAAATGAAGAGAGAGAATGAGTGGTGGGGTAGATTCAATATAAAATTATTAAAAATTGGCTATTTTGGGGAGGTCTCAAGTAAGCTGAGACGGACTAAAATGAAAATATGTCTCACATGAGCTGGGACAGAGGGAGTATATGATACTTTTTGAGAAAGTGATGTTTTTTAATGGGACGCCCAAAAGAGCAATGCTAGGGGGCACAAAATAAGGTCACAAAATCTTGCTCACAAAATGAGGTGGCGATATTTTATTGGTTGTATCGATAATGGATCCGCCACACTCTAATTAAAAACACCAATAATATCATCACACCTAGGATTTTGTGAAGTTTTTGTGCCACTAGTATTATGTTGGATAAAATCTTGTAAATATTGAAAGGAAAACGATTACAATATAATTGAAATTACAATTACAAATTGAAAGAATAAAAACATAAAAAGAAACGATAAAACCGTATTTAGTCACTTGTATCAGAGTCGTGTGAAACCACTCTCCTTAAGACCAATTCATCCCCCTCTCTATGAGTGCTTGAGGTTTAACGGGCGTTAGTCTCCCAGGATAAAACGGATTGACCGGATGCAACTCCGCACTTGAGCCTTCCGGCGAAATGAACTATGCTTGGACAAAATCACCATTCCAATTATTCAGGAGGCCAAGGAATAAGAAGAACAAAATTGCAAGAGGAAGGAAGAATATTGATGGAAAAAACTTATTTTTGTGTGTTTTTCTCTTCTCTTCTTTTTCAAAGTGGTGGGTGTTTCTTTTATAGCTCAAAACTCCCTAAGGATTAATTCTCCAATTAATCACATATTGATGATCAACTTAATTCAACATTAACATTGTCATAAATTTCTTTTTGGAATTTCATTTGCCAAACAATAATGGACATTAACCTTGGAAGTAATTCTTGGAAATTAATCTTGAATTAAAAGAATTATAATTCAATAAAAGTGGCAAAAACTATCAACTAGTTTTTCCATTCTTTTCACATGTGAGACAAACTCACATTTTCAACTTCCATCCACTTATGTGAGCTATAATATTATTATTATTCAATCTTCAAATTGAACAAATAAATATATCATTTTCATGTTCTCACGGAGTAGGATATGAACCCACAATAATCTTTGTCCAACGACAAACAATTCTTGCAAAGAAATGTACACAATTTCCTTCACACACAACATATTTTTCCAACATATTATTCCACCCAAAATGATAAAATTAGTAGTACTTGTTATTAGACAAAAGGAGTATAATAATTACAAACCATGTTTAAAAATGTGACTTATTAGTAACCCCCTTCAAAAGGGAAAGTGTGCAAATTGAGCTAGGGATAGAGTAGACATTCATTTTATGACGGTAAACATTTATTTGAGATAAAATGAATATCCCTAGTCTCATTTGAAGATTCACCTTTTACCCAAACGTGTGTCCCGTTAAAGCTTCATCCTTTCCTAAAATGGTACTCCCTCCGTCTTAGAGTAAGAGTCATACTTTCCATTTGGTACGTCCCAGAGTAAGAGTCCTATTCCTAAAATGGCAAAGAATCTTTACTATTTACCCCACTCATTCTCTCTCCTATTTTACATTTATACTCATAACACCAATCAATTCACTATTCTCTCCCACTCATTTTCTCTCATACTTTACTTTTACACTCACAACATTACATCACTTCCAATATTTATTGATAAGCGTGCAAATGAGGGGTAAGACTCTTACTCAGGGACGGAGGGAGTAAAAATGTAGGCCACATTTATCATACCCACTCACTTTTTTCTCTCACATACTTAAATTATGGGCCCACTTGTCATACCCACTAACTTTCCCCTCTCACATATTTAAATTGTAGGCCCCATTTGTCATACCCAATAACTTCTTCCCTCTCACAACTCTTCTTACACTCATTCCTTTCCTAAATTTGTGTGCCATCACCAAAATGGTAAAGCTTCAAATGGGACAGAGGGAGTAGATAAAATGAGTAGACATTCATTTTCTGACAATAGACATTTATTTCAGATGTCTTTTTATTTTATTTTTTTAAACAATTGTAACACATCATTCATTTTAGGGCGATCGTCATCGTTTACAAATCTCTATGAAATCTATTACAGTCTTATCTAAAGCCCTGCTGATCTATAACTCTGACTATTACAAGTTCGTATGAAGTTTTACCATTGTCAAACTTATTACAGCGAATGATCTTTGCTCGACAATATTGATGTTGCAATCTCTCATAGACGTCCCGCGCCATCTGGTAGTTTGCTTGCCATATACGTCCTTGCCATATCTGATAGTCTCGCGCTATCTGAATGATCACATGTAGAAGCACAACTAACCCCTATGGGGTTGAGAAACTATGGACTCTCCACTTTTCCCCCCAAGTGGGAATCGAACCCAGGACCTTCCCTAATGGAAACCATTTACTCACCCACCCGATACTCAGATGAAAACACTCAAAATAGCAAAACGTTTTATTTTGGGTGGAAATACGACAGCGGAGTAATGGTTAATACTACTCCAATATCGATCAACAAATCATTTTTTCTTTTGAAACTGTGAGTTAGAAATAAAAATGAATTGAGTGTTTTCCCTGTCTCTTAAATTCCCCATTTTTAAAACTTCAACACCTCCGTGCTAATAAAAAATAAGTTGGCAAATGACATTTTCAAGTAGAAATATGATACGAAGTGCTATTGTTAAATGTAAAAGTTTGTTTAAAACTAGCACATTTTAGCACAAAAACAAAAAAAATTAACATTTACTGTATTTAAAAGCGTCAGTTTGAATATATATAAAATATCAATATAAATAATAGCATTTAAAAAAATTACACTGATATTTTAAACAATAATAATTAAAATCTTATAACATTAAAACTGACTAATAAGAATCATTTTTATACAAGTCTTTCTAAAGTTTTAAAAAAATCATTTTCCAAGAGACCAATATTTTTTTTTGTTTTTTTTTTAAGGGAAATAAAATTAGTTGAGACAAGATAGATAGAGACAAAGTGAGTAATAGGAAGAAGGGGGGTTATTGGTTACTCATGCGTAACTACTGTAACACGGCGGAGAGTCAACGGCGAATAAAGAGTGTAGCACAAGGCTCGAGATTGACACACATCACAGTTGTTGGAAATACCGCTACATCTAAATCCTTCCCTTCTCTCTTACCGTAAAGTACTCGCCTCATAAATCCAATTACTTAAAGATACATGAAGGTCTTCTAACAATATTATGAATTCTAATTATGAAATCTGATAAATATTGTACCTCCTCCGTCCCAAAATACCTTGCATCATTTAGAACATAAACGAAAATTAAAAAATGAGTACTCCCTCCATCACAAAACACCTTGCATATATTTCCTTTTTGGGTGTCCCATTGGTAAGTCCCCATTCCTAAAATGTTCAAAATATACTGTTTTTCTATTCTCTCTACCCCACTTGTCATACTCACACACCTACTTTTGGGCCTCACTTGTAAATCCCACTCAACTTATCACACTCACAACCTCTTTTCCACTCACAATACTTTTGAATATATATACTAATTCCTTAATTCTCGTGCATCCTCAAAAGTGTGCAAGGTGTTTTGGGACGGAGGGAGTACATAATATTGTAACGAAGGCGTTTGATAACAGTTTGATAATGATGAAAAAATAAACTGATACACGATGAAAGTAAAATAGAGAACATAAATATATACTACATCCGTCCCATAACGAGTTTTTTACAAAAGTGACATGCGTACTTTGTGCAATATATTCAATTTGACTCGCGTACTTAATAACATCAAATGTGACATACGTATTTATGATTGGCAAGGTTTTTAGACTAATTTTTAACCCCCGTTAAAATTTTAACG